>CAIGRP010116180.1:0-23228 GCA_903798385.1 Fraxinus cuspidata
TATATATAATTTTTACGTTTTAGTGAGTTTACATATATATTGAGTAATTTTTAATATTATTTAATTAAATATTAATAAACGTCTTACGATGTTGACCAGTTCGGGCTGAACTTCAATACTGGGTCTGCCACTGCATACACTTGACTGGCCTTTGAACTGGTATGGGGAATATGAGTACATGAGGCGGCAATGCCTAAGCTCTTTCATTATCCACCTTGGGTAAGAACTAAACTCTAAACCCCACCTTCCCCCTTCTATTCTAAAGCTCATTTCTACTTTATTTGAATATTTAATCCACAACTACTTTGATCATATCAAAACTGAAGCCTTAAATTATAGATAGAATTGAGTCAATAAATGTTTAGTCCGGATTTTCTATCATTTTTTCAAAAACTCTTTTTTTTAAAACTCATTTTCAACGCACATTCTCACAATCAAATATTTTACATGTAAATTTAAACATTTAACCTATCTTTTAACCACACGTCTTTCAAACAATCACAAATTCGAAATTCATTTTTTCCATTTTGTTTAATGTACATCGAAAAGGACTCATTGTTGCCTAAGTGAAGTGCAAACCTTTATGTTTTAAAATAGTGATTACCAGTCTACTCTATAAAATCTTGGAAAATTGCAGTCACGGTACCAAATCTTTCACTTTTATGAAGACTTGATCCAAACCTCTAATTTGTAGCACTCATGATACCAAACTTTCAAAAACTAGCATCTGGAGTCCAAATGAATGAAAATTGTTAACATAACCGTTAGTTGACCAAAAATCAAAAGTCTGACCAAATGTTGAATAATTTTAAAAAGGTAAAAACGTAACTTTATATTTTACACATAAAAGAATTAAGTCAGAAGATGAAGGAGAAGAAGATGAAGAAGAAGAAAACATTGTTCATTTTCTTCCCCCACCTCACCTAAAAAAAAAAACAAAAAATCAAAAATCACCTAAACCCCATCCATCAAGTATCACCACCACCAAAAGATTCAATCCAAATCATTCACATTTGCCCAACAAGTGCTAACACGAATTTTGTAATTTTCTTCTTTTGCCCTCTCAGCCATTCTTTTGGTATGCTAATCAAATAAATAACATAAATTAATAAATAAATTAAGACTTTATTACTTCGAGAAAAAAATGTTCGTTAAGGTGGGGGGAAACAACTACTGCAGATGCCTAAGGAGATTGCAGTGGTTGGAAGAGGTGGCAGAAGGAAATAAGGAAGTGGGAGAGTGACGATTGATGAGAGTAAAACAACGAAATTCCAACGAGAAATTGGATGGTTACGTTCGGGGTGGTAAATTCGAGGGTTTTGACGAGAGGTAGATAGTGGAGGTGTAGGGGATAATGGCGAGGCTGGGTGGCGACATGATGGATGAGTGGAGTTGGATTCAACTGTAGGAATTTGTGGTTTTGGTGTAGGGATGGCAACAAATTCGACAAACCCAATACCCGCGGTCCCCGACCCGAACGGGGCGGGGGATTACCCGCTTAATCGGGTATGTAATTCTTCACCGAATTCGTCCACTTCATGAGTATCTTCCTCTATCTGCAGAGAAGCAAATCTTTTGCCACGGGACGAGTTCAGGGCAGGGACGGTTAACGGGTGCCCCGCCCCGCCCCGCCCTGTTTAATTTTTTTTATTCAATACTTTAAATGAAAATTTTCACGAAATTTCATTAGTTCTAATAGAAAATGGCAACTAAAATTATTTGTTTCGGTCTAATGAATTAGGGCAATAAAATAAATTATCAAAAATTAAAAAAAATAAATAAACGGGGTAGTATACGGGGCAATGGCCTCGCCCTGTCCGGCCCCGCCTTAAACGGGTCACGGGGCGGGGTGCAGGGGAGGTTTCCCCGACCACGCCCCATCCCGTTGTCATCACTATTTTTTTGGTGGTTTTTTTTTTTTTGGTTTGGATGTTATTGGGGAAGGGGTATGGGAAAAATATGTACAGTATTTTCATTTTTTTTTCCAATGTTTGCGTTACTCAAACCGACATTCTCGCTTCCGCTTCGTCGGGTACATGTACCCTTTTGTTTAAAGGTCGTTCGAGCTTTTCCTGGATGTTCAGTCTTTCCCAATCAATGTTGAAGTTAGATTCCACATACGCTTCTTTTGAGCGAGCTTGTTCTTGGTCCCAAGGGAAAAATGGATTTAATTTTTTTCATATGAAAAATGTAAAGTTACATTTTCGCCCTTTAGTGAGATTTTTTTTTATTTTTAGTCAACTAATGGTCAAATTAACAGTTTTCATTCATTTGGACTTCAGATGCAAATATTTGAAAGGTTTGGTACAGTGAGTACTACAAATTAAAGGTTTTGATCAAGTTTGCATAAAAGCGAAAGATTTGACACCATAGCTGCAATTTTCCCTAAAATCTTTTCAATCAAGTGGAGCATAAAACACCAAAACTCACCTACCCAATTCATAATACTTAATTTTTCCAAGTTTGACAATCATTATTTGAGAAGAATAAGGGCATGTTCTATTTGTCGTTTTCAGGTCATTTTCAATTTTCAGTTTTCGAAAATACTGAAAACATGTTTACTTACCTATTTTAAGAAACGAATTTCTGAAAACGAGTTTAAAATTTACGAAGAATATATAAAACGTGTTTTCAGTTAAAACTAAGCCAAAACTTCATTTTTTTTTATTATTGAAAACAATTTTTCAAAATGACAAAAAGAACGCGTTTTCAACAATCTCAAAATCGACACTCAAAATACAAAATCAAAATTGAATTCAAAACTAAAAACTGAAATACGAAGAGAACAACCCCTAATATTTCGAATAGTTATTTTTAGAAAAATATGTAGTTAGATTTTTTTTAAAAATTTTACTGTTGAATATTTTACCATGTGAATACATAATTGAAAATAAATATATATATAGAAAAATAGTTTTCAAATAATGATTATCGAACAAGGATTTGGATTCATTAAGCCTGTGTTTGGCCCCATCGTTTGAAATTTTAATGGTTGGAATAGTGTGTCTTTTTTTAAAAAAAATGTGTGGTTAAAAAAAGAAGAATTTTTTTTGGAATTACTTGTAACATTATTTTATTAAAAAATATGTGATTGATAAAAAGAAAAAAAATGAATTATAATTATAACGTGGACAAACAAGGACTAAATATGTTCCAATGTTTTACGAGGGATAATGGGCTAACCAATTAATCTAATTGTACAAAATTAGTTTACAAATTTTGTTGACAAAACGAGTGTTACAAGATCTAAGTCATTGATTTAAAAAATTGTTTTTGAAATAATTGATCTAAAAGTTGCAAACACATTATTTTATAAATCATTTTTGTACACGTAGTATGATTATGGGCTAACTGCCATAATCCATATGTTTTGTTTGCTTCGATGTTGTTTTCCAAGACTGAAGGTTTGAATTTACATGACATGACATTGACATGCATGCAAAATGATGCCACTCTGTCTTTGCAAGATAAATATAATTTTAATCATACCTAATGATAAAAATAATCACATCCAAGGTATCACAGATAGGGACGTAAAATAAAGAAAAAAAAAATTAATTAATCTTTAAAAACATGAACATTGTTAATAAAGAAGGTGTGAAGCTGAAAGATTTTTTCTTTATGAACATTGTTAATCAAAGAGGCTTTGTGGCTTAGATGTTTGCTTTATGAACTTTGTGTCTTGAATGATTATGTTGCAATATATTCAAATAGTCGATCCTCTATACATCTATTTAAAAATCATGTTTTTCACGAACGCTCCAAACATATTGATATTAGACTACACTTCCTTGGAGATATTATATCACGAGAAGTTGTAAGATTTGAAAAGATACATACACAATATAAACCTTCGGACATGTCACTAAGATGTTGCTATTGGTGAAATTTAGAAGTTGCAAATGCCTTCTAAACATCGGTAGAGAGAACTAATTTCCTATTTTTATCGGTTTTCACTTTTGGAATTGTTACCAATTCAGTG
The DNA here is from genome assembly GCA_903798385.1 of Fraxinus cuspidata. Lineage (NCBI taxonomy): Eukaryota > Viridiplantae > Streptophyta > Magnoliopsida > Lamiales > Oleaceae > Fraxinus > Fraxinus cuspidata. The sequence continues at coordinate 3,983 of CAIGRP010116180.1, forward strand.
ATAATGTTTCTCCTTGCAGGTAAGTCAAGGGAAAAGAAGATCCAAAGGCAACCAAGCACTTATTTTCTGGACTTGATCCAAAGGCAATGGCTTGCTAAATTTTGTTGCTATTTTAAGGTGACCCGGCTAAGTGTTCCTTTACACCTTGTGTCGGGCATTTGGTTGACTGTGTAGTACCATTTTTTGCCCCACGCACGCAAGTCACGTGGAATATTGGTGTAATTTCAAGATATTGAAATCAAAAGAAATAGTTTGTCAACGTTAAGTGTTGACAATACTTTTGTTTTCTCATTTGGTGTGGTTTAAAATTTTGCTAAAAATTTAAGTTAAAGTTAATAATTAATTATAATCACACATTTATGTAATTTATAATTTTTCAACCATATATTTCATTAACTTTTATTAAAATTTACTAAAAATCTTATTTTTAGCCACTTCAAACAAGGGCATAATATTCCTTAATGTATTGCTCATGCAAGCTATTTGGAAAGGCTTAAATGCATGAATATTTATATAATTGGCAAAATTTGGTGATTGCCTACCTTTACTTAGATTTAAATAAAAATCACATTTTTAGTACATTTTGATAAAAGTCGATAAAATATGTAATTAAGAAGTTTTAAATTTTATAAAATATGTGCTTAAAATTAATTATTAACTTTGACTTAAATTTTAATTAAATTTTTTTAACTCAACCAAACACGAGCATTATAAATGGAGAAGATATATATGTGGCTCTTGTACCCTGATCTGTTAAGGCACATCTCACGATTTACTTCCTCTACAATGTTCTAGGGAGGGGCGATGAGGGACCCTCAATGTTGAGATTCAACCTTTTTTAAATGGAGAAGATATAAGTGTACGGTCTCAGTCTACTTAGGGACCTTTTTAGTTTGAAAATTGTGTGCCAGTCAATCTAATCTTCTCGGGACATTTATTCAATTGAGTGAAGCTGTTTCCTCTTCTTATTTTCAATCACTTTACACGTACATCCTCCTTTAAGAGTTTGACACTTTTCAACACGACATTCATCAAAGTCATTTATTTCTACAATATCCTATAACATCATTGCCCAAATTTTGGCACATAGGAAGAATGTCGAGGAGAATGTGACCAACAATATATACAATGCTTAATTCTCTTATTTTATGAAACAAGTCATTTTCATCTGAAGTCATTCGATGAACATGGCAGCAATGGGCTAAGAACCATAATACATATATTTTATAAGACGGAGTAGGTATGATTTTCACAGCATGCAAAATGATGCAACTCTGAATTTGAAAGATATACATTGGACTCATACCTAGACCCCATTAGCACACTTGTTAACTTTCTTATCTTCAAATTTGTAAATACTAAAACCTAGTTAAATTAACGATTTGTTTCAATTATTCGTTTCAGGCAAATTTTGTCAATCAATCAAAACTTACTACCGACAATTTTAAACATCGTTTTGACTAGCGCTCTTTAACAAGCGTGTTCTATAAGATGTAATCAATTGCGAAAATAAATAAGATTGAACATCAGGTATTCGTGGTAAACCCTTAAGGTAAACATCTACGGGTAAAATAACTCACTATCAAAGAATAAATAATACGATAATTTCAATTTTATAATTTCACAAAATTGACAAAAACAATCAAAAGTAAATAAAGAACAATTCCCTCATTTTCTTTCTTCTTTTGACTTGTTGGGAAAGTGGAATCAAACTCTTCGATCTTGACTTTATCATCACTTCACTATTGTATTTGGCCACAACCACTACTTGGATTATGATTCATCAATCTTAACTCATAGGTACAACTCATCCGCTCTAAGGCATCGATATAGGGCAAGACACCGCCTATGCCGAAGCCATCACAACAAATAAGGGGATAACACTAGACTAAAATAATTTCAATACAATTTTGCTCATGGACAAAAAATGATAACATTTCTCTTATGAAATGGACTAAGCATGAAAGCGCAGCAAGAATAACAGCCCATTGATTTAAAAGTCCATCAAAGCATAACAAAGAAGAGAACAAACTTTTTCACAATCCAGAAAAATTAGTGGGAGACATCTCTAAGAATATAAATATTTGACAATCATCAATCTCCGCCTAGTAACAGTCAAGGGAAGAAATGATAGTATTAAATTACGGACAAAGTAGTAACTAACCCTGCAACGTTGACAATGTCATCGACTTGATATCTTGGATCAGTTGGTCTAGATTTTTGTACGAACACCCACCTTTATTCACACTTGCCTTTGCCACATTTGCAATGTGATCAGCCTTTTCCAAGAATTCTTCCTTCTTCGAGTCCATAAGCTCCTTAATCATCCTTTCTACTGTCACTCTGTCGCATGTATCTTTCATGTCCAAACCAAGCTTCCAAAACTCTCCCACATACCTACTATTCACCTGCTGGTCAACATTATGCGGCCAGCATATCATAGGCTTCCCCTCCACTATACTCTCCAATGTTGAGTTCCATCCACTATGGGTCAAAAACCCTCCAATTGCTGGGTGGGCTAAGACCTCCTCTTGTGGTGCCCAACTCACAATATACCCTCTCTCTTTTGTAGCTTGAGAGAAGTCCATGGAAATCTCAAATTCTTTCTCCAATCCAACAACTGAACCCGGCCTTCGGACCCATAAAAATCTCGTTCCACTGTTCACCAAACCATACCAGATTTCCATGAGTTGTTCCTTGGTCATGACTGCTAGACTTCCAATGCTAACGAATAAAACAGATTTGAGGGGTTGCATATCAAGCCAGGGTATACAACTCCTGTCTTCTTTCAAGATACTATTTGATGTGGTTCCTGTCCCGAGTCTAGTTTTAACGTGAGCGTGGAGCGGGCCAACGGCATAGATTTTTGGACAGATTTTGGACATTTCTGATAATATGGATGCATCAAGTTCCTCAAATGTATTGAAAATCATCCCTTGGGCCAAAGGAAGGTTCCTGTTCTCCTTTATAACTGATTGGATATTAGGATCATTAATGTCCTTGGTGCGATAAAAGCCAGGAAGATCCCGGCGCCTTAGAAAACCTTCGTTTCCCGGTGCAATAATAACAATCTCGTCCAAGTTATCCCCTGTGCCAAATCATCATAAACAGAGTTATCTAACTTGATATAGCAGTTCATTTTGGTTTTGACTTCCCTTTAAAGAGTTGTGAAAAGTAAAGCACACCTTTGAAAGAAAACTCACAGAGTTATCTAACTTGATATAGAAAGAAGTTAATTTTGGTTTTGACTTCCCTTGAAAGAGTAGGCAAAACACACCTTTGAAAGGAAACTCCCCAGCTTCAATAAGTTTGGGAAGGCAGAGATAAGTCCATAGACCACAAGGGCTAATAGTATCGAAATAAAGGAGTGGAACCCCAATCTGTTTAGCAATATCAACTACAAAGCAGAATACTCCATCGGCCACTATACAAGTTATTGGGTTCTCAGAGTTGGGACCATAGGGACCAGAAGTTACCATTTCCTGAAATAGTGGCACGCCCACAGCTTTCATAGAATCCAACACCTCGAAAAATTCATCGGCTGTGCGGGGATTGTCTTCGGGAAGGCCGTCGGGCACTGCTTCAAATCGAAAATTGGGATAGCGTTGAAAATATTTTTCAACATTAGTGAAGTTTGATAAACAACGTTGGATGTGTTGTGTGTTTAGGAAAGTGACTTGCAGGCCATTAAGACAGAAGAGCTCTGCAAGTTTTAGCATACACTTGACTGGCCCTTGAATTGGTAAGGGGAATATGAGTACATGAGGAGGCAATGCCGATGCTCTTTCATAATCCATCTTGGGTAAGAACTGAACTCTAATCCCCACCTCCCCATTTTATTTCTAAAGCTCATTTCTACTTTTTTTTTTTTTTTAAACATTTAATACATAGCTTGTTTGAATTGTCTTTCCTATATCATATGAAAGCCAAAGTCTTACATTATTATAAATAAAATTGGCAGATCATAGGAGTCAATAAATATTTGTGTTGCCTAGTGAAGTGCAAATTTTTATGTTAAAAAATAGTGTTTGCCAGTCTATAGAATCTTTTCAACCAAGTGGAGCATAAACCCCCGTAACTCACCTGCTCAATTCATAATACCTAACTTGGCCCCGTTTGAGGACGATTATTTGAGAAAATAATATTTTAAATAGTTATTTTTAAAAGAATGTAGGATTAAAATAAAGAAAAAAGTTTGAGATTTAAGTATAAAATATTTTATTTGCGTGAATGTGTAATTGAAATTATATATATATAATCCTTCCTTGAATGGGTTCCAATGTTTTATGACGGATAATGGGCTAACTGCCATAATCCATATATTTTGTTCCCTTCTATGTTGTTTTCTAAGACAGAAGGTTTGAATTTACATGACATGACATTGACATGCATGCAAAATGATGCCACTTTGTCTTTGCAAGATACATATAATTATATGGGATAATTGCAACAGCGGTATCAAGTCTTTCATTTAATAGTATACCTTGTACAAACCTTTCATTTGTGTCATACACGATATCAAACATTTAAAAAACTCGCAGTCAGAGTCCATTTTAACAAAAAACTGTTAATTTAACTGTTGGTTGACTAAAAATTGACATTGATAATAATTTTGACTAATTTTACAAGGTTAAAATGATAAATTTACATTTTCTATAATAAAACAATTAAAAATAAAATAATTAAAATAAAAAACCAAAAAAGTAAAAAAGTAAAAAAAAAAAAAAACACTATCTTTTCCACTCACCCCCCTATGCCCACCCTACCCAAACCCAAAACCAAAACTAGGACTTACACATTTTCCGGTCATCGCCACCCAGTCCATTGACCACGGTCGCCTCGACTACCACGTCCATCTGTAATAATAAATGAAACACTGAAAGCCAGAACCCACATAGTTCTCGACCATCGCTTGTCTGCACCTCTACCATGTCCCATCCATCAAATTAGACTACTAAACACTAGATTGAACACGGACCCACCGCCATCTCCACCAAATCCTACCCATCAAACGTCATCCACGACATAAGATATTGAAATACCATCGTCACAGCTACAACCACAACAACCACAACAAGAACTCACTAACACCATTATCACAATCCCACATCAAGAACACACCAACACCACCACATACTGAACAAGAACAGAAGTAGGGCTTTCCAGATTTTGACCCAACAACTTTATCGTAATAAGCAAGTCCATATGGAGTTACAGTGAACTCACACGTACCAATTCATAACCCAATGCCCAGTGTTTCTTTTATGCTTAATTCATTTACTTGTACGATTTGAGAATGAGATTTATATTGTGGGTTAGGGATTTTGATAGATGGAGCGGAAGCGCCGCCGGAAAATGAAATGGCACAAGTGGGGGGTTTTTGTCCTATTGGTGGTGGTGGAAGAAGTGGTGGCATCGACGTGTGGGTGGTGATGGAAGCACCATAAGCAATCGTTGGTGGTTTTAGGGTAAGGGGTTTGGAGAAAAGGGGGATGGTGGTGGGTGGTGTGTTTGATTTTTCTTATTTAATTATTAATATATGATAATTGTATTTTTTGTTGGAAAAAATGTAAATGTACTTATTTAATTTTGTAAAATTTGTCAAAATTATGGTCAAGGTCAATTTTTCGGTCAACTAGCTGTCAAACTAACGTTTCTGTTAAATTGGATTCCAGCCACGAGTTTTTGAAATGTTTGGTACTGTGGATGACACAAATGAAATGTTTGGACAAAATCTGCTATTAAATGAAATGTTTGGTACCGCAGCTGCAATTATCCCTAATTAGAATCATATCTTTGGACGAAAAGACTTTAATTAGTCTTTAAAAACATGAACATAAATCAAGTGTTAGTCATAAAAAGAATTGTAGGAGAAAGGTTTGGTCGATATACCAAACCTATTATATAGCATGTATTATATAGAAACTATGTAGACATACAATTTGTATCTTACAGCTAGATAGACCTCGAGGCATAGCTCAGTGGTGCAAAGGTCATGAGTAATGTAGTCTTTGCTGAGCTGGCGCTGCAGTGTGAGGGTTCGATCTTACAAGGTTTGAAATTGAACTCTTTGTGGGCACCAGTATGTCAACTCTTGTACCTTGACCTATTGAGGCACATCCTGCGATTTACCTCATCCACAATGCTCTAGGGCGGGGCGGTGAGGGCTATCAAGGTTGGGGTTCAACCTTTTTTTTTTCTTTTAAATGTATCTTACGGCTAGATAGATCTATGGACCAAATATAGAACCTATGCTTATACGTAGAAAGATTAATAAAGAGGAAAAGATATCAGACATCTATAGGAATAATGCTGGAATTTCTATATTGGCTCATCGGTCACTGCACAGTTAGCGTGAGTAGCAGAATGAGGAGGATCCGATGTCTGGCTTAACAGTCCATGCAATATTGCAAGGATTGAATATCAGTCACATTTTGAAGGGAAATTCTCCAGCCCGAATGAGTTTGGAAGGAAAAAGAAGATCCAAAGGCAACCAAGCACTTATTGTCTGGACTTGATCCAAAGGCAATCCAGTGCTAATTTTTTTTTTGCTATATTAAGGTGAGTCTATGCACCTGTTTTGAGCCCTATTTTTTTTGCTCAAAATGTATTTTGAAATAGTATTTTAATGAAGAGTGCTGTTAAAAATAAGAAAAAATTTTGAATTTACTCTAGACATTATTTTATTAAAGAATATATGGTTGAAAATAAAAGAGAGAAAAATGTATTTTTGAAAATAATGATGACCGATTTGGTGTGCGTAAAATTTTGTTTAAAACTTAAGTCAAAATCAATAATTAATTTTAATTACATATTTTATGTGTTCCACAACTTTTCAACCACATTTAGCAAAATCTATTAAAATTTTTATTTTAGCCACACTAAAAAAGGGCATAATATTACAGAATGTATTGTTCAAGTCGAGCTATTTGGAAAAGCTTAAATACTGTATAATGGGCAAAGACTGGTGATTGAGCCACTGTTTGATACACATTCTTTCAAAACTTGTTTTCAACCACTTTGAAAAGTTTTAAATTTCGTAAAATATATGTGTGAAATTAATTATTAACTTTGAAAAGTTTTATCGATATTTTTCCATGAAACAAACATGGGCTTAATAGATGGAGGAGATAGAGTGTAGGGTCTCACTATATTAAGGGCTAGTTTTGATTTCAATATCAGGAGTCTGTTCTTGTTTAATTTGGGGGCAACATGTAATCTTGACAAGATTTGATAGGTTTGATTGGAGTGGTAAGTGCATACCTTTTTAGTTTGAAAATTGCGTTTGCCAGTCAATCTAATCTTCTCGAAATTGAGTTGAAGCTGTAAAACAATGAAACTCACCTATCATATTCTTATTTATGGAACAAGTCATTTTCATCTGAAAGCGATTCATTGATCAGGTCAGCAATGGGCAAACAATCACGAGCAATGCTAGGTGTACGGGTGAAATTTACTGTACAAGAAGAATTGTTTAACAACCGTAATCCATATATTTTGCAAGGTATGTATTTGAAAGATATTCGTTCCAGTCATACCTACGCCACAGTAGCGTGCTTGTTACATTTCATACTTTTTAACCACATATTCATTAAAAATTTAGGGGTTGTTCTCTTTGTATTTTAGTTTTGTATTTTGAGTTTTGAATTCATTTTGAGTTTTGTGTTTTGAGTATCCATTTTCACATTGTTGAAAATGTGTTCTCTTTGACATTTTGAAATTTTTTTTTGAAAACACCAAAAATAAGTTTTGAAAATTTTGACTTGATTATAACTGAAAACACTCAAAACGACAAATTTGTCGTTTTATGTTTTCTTTATAAATTTTTAACTTATTTTCAAAAATGCGTTTTCGAAAATGGGAAAGAGAACGCGATTTCGCTGTTTTGAAAAATCGAAAACANGACATTTTGAAAAACTGTTTTGAAAACACCAAAAACAAGTTTTGAAAATTTTGACTTGATTATAACTGAAAACACTCAAAACGACAAATTTGTCGTTTTGTGTTTTCTTTATAAATTTTTAACTTATTTTCAAAAATGCGTTTTCGAAAATGGGAAAGAGAACGCGATTTCGCTGTTTTGAAAAATCGAAAACAGAAAACGGCTTGAAAATGGTAAAGAGAACAGACCCTTAGTATTCAAAAAAAAATTTTTTTTTTTCAAATAATGGCCATCAATGATCAAACTAAAATGGTAGAGATTAAAATCAGATTTTTAATAGATTTTGATTAAATTTGATCAAATGTGTCGATGAAAAATTGTGGGATCCAAAAATAGACTCCGATTTAAATTAAAATTTAGATTTTAATTGATACTATACAGGGGCTAAATAATTTTAAAATTACGCAGTGTACAAACTAGGTCGACAAATTATGCGTTGGCAACATCTAGACAATTTTTGAAATAAATGAAAATCAATAAGTTAAATCTTGTCAACACTTAATTTGTAAGTCAAGTTTAGTAGGTTAATTGATAATGTTATTACAAGTCAATAGAGATTTTTTTTTTTCAACATTTAACTGCAATAGATTGTCAAGTCTTTGTTTGTACTTGACGAGCTAGTCCCATTCATAAGATTTGGAGGAGATACGATATATCATCATATTTGATCTTTAATTGATTGGGCAAGATTCAGTAAATATTGATAGATTTTCTATGTCAGTCCTAATTTGATTTTGTTGGATAATTTCAGCTGTCAAATAAATTATATGAATTTGTATTCAAGTGATATAAAAGTTCAAAAACTTTTGATTTCTGTGATGTCTCATAAATAAATATTCAAATATGCAATTAGTTTGTTATTTGTGTCTTTTATTTTATTAAAATAAAAAAAAAATTCACCCAAATCTAAATAGAAAATATTAGTAATTTTTTTGAATTACACGAGCTTCCAAATTTTGACAACGCTCTAAATATTATCTATTTCCTTTTTTTTTTTCCTATTACATCAGCATGATGAAGAGTCATTTGCTTGAATTGGATAATTTTTTTTTTTTAAACTGTATCTTTACTTATATGACATAATTTTTAAACAATTCACGATTAACTCGAGCGCTCGAGAACAAATCACTATGTTGGAAAATTCGTTGTCAGACTTGATTAATTGCCCTTTGCTGTACAAACTGAATGATTTCATTTTTTTAATTTTTTTTTTTTGGTTTAAAATTTTAGAAGGTGAATTAATAGCTATATCCATTCGAAGATTCTTACCCTGCTTCGGTAACGATTCCTTTTGCAAAATTTGGACATTTTGGTCCACTGAAATAATGAGGGCAGCAAGAAATTGGCACCCTCTGCTATACTTGCTGTAAAGTATCAATAACCTTGAAAGTGATGAAAACTATCACAACCCCCACCACTTAAATTGCCTCAAAGCTACGACAACCTCTGTTATCAAAAAGAATAAGCTACACCGAAGAAGACAAAAAAGAAAATATATATAATAATAATAATAATAATAATAATAATAATGAAGAAGAAGAAGAAGATGAATATGTAGAATGATGAAGACTTGGAACATGAAAAATGTATTGATGTCCTAAACGATATTTTGCCTCCTCCACAATGCTTTTAAGGATTGAAATTGACAAATAGTTTGTAAAATTAATCAAGCCTAATTGACAAATATCAAAAGCAAAGTGTTTCTTCAAGATGAACAAGTGAAAAAGTGAAAATTTGATTATGTAAAGTGACAATATCTTCAAGGTTTTTGGATGAATAATGGAATGAATTTTTTTATTAATTTTTTTTTTTTTTGGAATGAAAACTATCATGTATTTATAGTTTCCAAACATCCCATAAGAAATGGTTCCAAACTCAAGTGAATAGGTGCATTGATTCATTAATAAACCACCAATTTTTTTGAAAAAATCCAACCAATGATCAAAAACCTTGAACTATACAACTGCATATGCTATAAATATGTGATAGCATAGTTATAGCACCTGACGCCCCAAAATTCCCTGTGGGCACATATGCGACCGCATGCCTTTATGGTCTATGCGGTTGCATATGCCATTTTTATGGCACCAATAGATTTTTCTTCCTTTTTTTCAATTCATTTATCCACAATCATTTTAATTTATCCAATCACGATTTTGAGCAACAAGATTCAAACAATCCACCACTTGTTCAAAATCAACTTTAATCACGTAATCAAATATCAACACTCATGCATAAAAATTAGATATATTTCTATTTGAATATAACCATAGTATAAATCTCATAAAGTATTATCAAAATTCAAAGTAACTAAAACGTTTTGAACCAGTTATTCATTGTGACAATACCGATGAAATTATACACATAAGTGTTAAATTTTCACAAGTTCCTTTAACTTACTTAGTGTTAATATGGTCTTGCACTTATCCTACTTCTTTAAACTTTTAAAGAGAGAAAACTCCAACTCTCTAATGAGGCGGCACAACCTTGAAGTTCATATAGGTGAAGTTCTTCCAGTATCTTTAATACTTTTAGAGATACTTGTACTCCGTACTGAATTTTATTAATAATTTTAATTATAACTCATCCCTCGAACAGTAACAACCAATACTATTTACTAAAAACAATGTTTAATAAATTTAATAGTGTTGAGATCCATCCACTTATCGAATGACTTGTTATTACTCCTTGAACCTAAGTATACTTGTTTAGTATATTTTTGGTAGGGTTGCTCTCATTGGTGGATTTAATTAAGGAGTTTCAACCACATCCTACTTGATTTCAATCTTACTAACTCTTTTATGAGAGATTTAGTAAACGGATCAACTAAGTTCTCACCAGACTTAACAAATGTAAGATAAATTATTCCATGCTTTATCAACTTCCTTACATACTCGTGTCTTAAACTCATATGTCTAGACTTTCCATTATATACTTCGTTATAAGATCGAGCAAGATAGATATTTAAAAAATATCATTCATATCTAAAGGTATTTCATATAATAAATCTCTTAACCACTCAGCTTCTTTTCCAGTTTCGGCCAATGCTACAAACTCCGACTCTATTGTTCAGTGAGTAATGCACGTTTGTTTCTTAGATTTCCAAGTAACTGCACCTCCTCCAAAAGTAAATACCCAACATGACGTAGACTTATTTTCTCATGCACTTGTTATCCAACTTACGTCAGTATATCCTTCCAAGATTTTAGGGAATCTTGTATATTGTAGTCCAAAGTTTTTAGTTTTCTTTAAATAACCAAGAACCCTAGCAATGACATTCCAATGTTCAGTTTGATACTTGGAGCTAACGGGGTATTAGCCTCTTTAATGTTCAAGTGTTTGAACTTATTTATCACATTTTCAACATAATGTGATTGGCTCAATGTAAAACCCCCATCATCCTTTTTAATTTTGATTCTAAGAATAGTATCAACTTGTTCAAGATCTTTTATTTTGAACATGGAGGATAGAAACATCTTCGTTTCTTTGATTCCGTCTATATTGTTGCTAATGATCAACATATAGACATATTAATGTGATTACACTATTATTTACTTTAGTATAAAGACATTTGTATACCGAGTTATGATTAAAATCATTTGACATTATTTTAAAGTCAAATTTCTTGTGCCACTTTTTAGGGTTTGTTTTAATCCATATAAAGATTTGGTTAGTTTGCACACCTTATGTTCATTTTTCGATAGAACAAACCCTTCTGGTTGTTCCTATAGACCTCCTCTTGGAGATATTTATTTAAGAATGTCGTCTTGACCATTAGATGAACATGTAAATCATATATAGATGCTAGTGCAAAGAATACCTTATCGAAGTTATTTTAGCCACATGTGCATATGTGTAAAAGTAATCCATTCATTCCTTTTGACGATATCCTTTAACTACTAATCTATCTTTATAGGTATTGAGTGTTCTATTGAAATTATATTTCCTTCTAAACACCCATTTGCAGCCAATGAATTTAGAATCCTTTGGTAAATCAACTATTTCCCAAGTGTTATTTGAAATAATAAAATCCATTTCGTTATGTATTGCTTCTTTCCAAAATATGAAATCTCTAGAAAACATTGCTTCTTTATAGGTTTTAGGATCACTTTCGACTTGAAAAACGAAATGAATTATTTTTGCAATATCCTTCATTTCTCCCTCTACTAGGTAGAATGAAATAAGTTGGGAATCCAATTCATCCGATCCTAAACCTTTTTCTTTTCTAATTCTCTTACTTCTTTGAGGTTCACTTTCAACATTTCTTGTAGATATATCTCATTGTGATTCTTTAGAGTTCGGAATGTCTAAACAAGTTTCATTTTGAGAATTCGCTCGTTGCCAATACATTCTAAAAAAATTCCACATCCCTCGATTCTATTATAACATTTGATTCTAAGTTTAAAAATCTATAGGCCTTGCTATTTAAAGAATATTCCACAAAGGCACATTTAATACCTCTATGACCTATTTAGTTCTCTTAGGATCCATATTTTTGTAGTAAGCAAGACACCCCCACACTTTGAAATAATCGATATTTGGTTTCCTACTTTTCTATATTTCATATGGATAAATCTTATTTTTTTTCAAAGGAATCATATTTAGTATATGACAAACACTATTATAAGGTAATTCAGAATTTAATAACATGACATTTATCATCTCTAAGAATCTCCTATTCTTTCTTTCTGCTAGACAATTTTGTTTAGGTGTTCGTGGTACAGAACATTGATGTATTATTCCATTTTGTTCGCAAAACAAATTGAATTCATTAGATAAATATTTTCCACCTCTATCACTTATTAAAGTTTTTTAAGTTTCCTTCCTAATTGATTTTTCACTTTCAATTTTATACATTTTAAAAGCACTAAAAGCTTCATCTTTATACTTTAATAAATACACATAAGTATACCTAGAACAATCATCAATAAAAGCAATAAAATATTTTTTACCACCTCTTGTTAGCATGCCATTCAATTCACATATATCAGGATGAACAAGTTCAAGTAAGTATGTTGATCTTACTACATTATGAAATTGCTTTTTAATCATCTTAGATTTAATAGAAGTTTCACATTTTTCTAAGTTATCATATCAATTTCACATTGTATCAATCAACATTTAATCATTCTTTTCATGGTACTAACTCATATATGTACTATTCTATCATGCCATAAATTAAATGAATCAGTAACATAGGCAAATGATTTGTTTTTATTAAATTATCCTCAAGAGTACAACGCTTGACCATTCTATCAATAGAATAGCCATTTCCAACAAAATATCCATTATGGGTTAGTGCAAGTTTTTCGGACTCATATACAATTTTAATTCTACGTTTTCTCAATAAAAATCCACTTGCTAAATTCCTATTCATTTATGGTACATAAATGACATTGGTCAAAGTAATCATCTTTCTCGAAGTGAAGATGATTTCCACGTTGCCTTTGCCAATCACTTTTGATCTTCCTTCATTTTCCATTTGGATTTCTTTACCATTTTTAATGTCATGATAAGTTTTGAAAAGAGACTTATCATAATAAACATGGATGGTTGCAATCATAATACCAATCCGGAACTTTCCATTGCATGCATTGCTTTCGCTCACCATAGCAATAATCTCTTCAATGGAGTTCACTTGTCCTTCCTTCTTTTTTTTTTTTTGTTTCCTATACATGCAATCTCTTGCATAGTGTCCCGATTTTCCACTAACATAGAAAAGTTCCTTGGATTCGTTTTTGAACTTCCCTTGATCTTTTTTGGTACCAAGAAGTTTCCATTTCTTCTTGTATTTGTTGGAGTTATCAACATTGTCCACAACATTGGCTTTTGAATAGCCATCATAATAACTTTCCATCTTATCTCTTACCCTTGATTTTTCTTCTATGCGAAGATATTTTCGAATTTGTTTCAAAGAAAAGTCTTCGGAATTGTGAATAATCTTCTTCTTATATCCTTTCCAAGATCCCGAGAGTTTAGTAATAATTGCTCCCACTTGAAAAGTTTCGAAAAGTTCGATTTTAACCCTTTCAATTTGTTGACAATGACTTGTAATTCATGTATTTGAGGCAACAAATGAATATTATCCAAAAACTTGAAATCAAAATATTTAGAAATTAAAAATTTCTTCATACCTTCCTCATCGCCCTTATATTTACTTTTAAGTACATACTAGATTTCTTTTGCCGAAGTGATATTGATGTAGAGATCATATAATCGATTCGATAGCGCATTTAGAATGTGGCCTGACATATTAATTCATCATTCGGTTGCATCAAAAATAGGCTCAAATTTTGGATTAAACACGTAGAAGATCTTCAATGCCGTAAGGAGGAAGTTGAGTTTGTCTTGCCATCTAATGAAATTTGCACCATCAAATCTGTCCAAACGTACTAAGTCTTGATTCATCATCTTGATTGTAGCAAGTGTAAGTTTCGTCTCCATCGCAATAAAATGAGAAGTATCGTTTGAGAATGTTATTAAAAAGAACAAGATACATCGAAGGAGACAAAAAAATAACAAAGAAGATGATTTATGGAAGGATGAAGACTTAAACGTGAAAAATGTATCATTATCCTCATACGATATTTGTCTCCTCCACAATGCTTTCTTTGGGATTGAAATTGGCAAATAGTTTGTAGAATTAATCAAGCTTAATTGAAGAACACCAAAAGCAAAGTGTTTCTTCAAGGTGAACAAGTGAAAAAATAAAAAATTTATTATGTAAAGTGACAAAAAATTTTCAAGGTTTTTGGGTGATATAATGTAATGAATTTTTTTTGGAATGAAAACTATTATGTATTTACAGTTTCCAAACATCCCATACGAAAAGGTCCCAACTCAAGTGAATAGGTGCATTGATTCACTAATAAACCACTAAAACAATTTGAAAAAAATCTAGCCAACGGTAAAAAAAACTTGAACTATGCGACCGCATAGGCTATAACTATGCGGTCGCATAGTTATAACACCTGGCGCTCCAAAATTCCATGCGGCCATATAGGCCATTTTTATAGCATCAAATAAATTTTTTCTTCTTTTTTTCAATTCATCCATCTGCCATCCTTTTAATTCATCCAACCACGATTTTGAACAACAAGATTCCAACAACCTCCACCACATAAATGACCGCATTTCCCTCGTGGCACACTCCACCTTGTGGCACAGCATTCACCACCACTTCACCACCTCTTCTCTTTCTTTCTTCACCATTTTCTCCTTGTACCTCAATCACCACGGGTCCACGGAAACTAGAAAAACAAACAAAAAATTAGCCACCTACCTCCACCACCTATTTTACCGCCTACACTCCCATTTCGCGGCGCTCCTACAACCCCAAAATCGGGTGCAGCGATGAGTGCTGCAAGTAACGAGTGTCTCTTTTCGCAAAACATCGAGAGATGTCGCCTTGATTTTTGAAGTTGAAAATTTAAGAAACATATATGAGTCTAAATAAAACTGGGCACCTGAAAAGAAAATCAAGAATTCAAAGATTTTGAATTAGGATACGAAAACAAAAGATCAAATTTCTCATTTTTTTTTATTGGGTAAATAAAATTGTATTGATAAAAAATTGAATACAACTACTCTGGGCATATCCAGGCTTACAAAACAAGCATTACAAAGGATCTAAAGACCCAAAACAAGAGATTCAAAAGTAAAACAAACATTACAACCTCGGTTGATCAAGATCATGAAGTGTGGACTCCCTTCTTCATATTTTTCTTTGTTGATATGTGCTCGTGAGAAATCTCGCAAGTGTATGAGATCGTTGACAGGTAATAGAATTAATAAGTTGAGAGTATCTTCCCACATGAAATAGATTTTAATTCAAGTGTATTAGTTTTATATGAGATTTGAATTATGTAAACAAAAAGAGTTGATTTTGTGATTATTCTAAATTAATTTAATGAAGTTGTAAAATTAGGATTTTTATCAAATTATGGATGATTGTATTAGATCTAAAATCCGTCTATTGATATCTATTTCAATTCTTGATTTATAATTTAGTTCTGTTCAAGCATATTTACAATCGATAAAGTTATAATATATAATTCTTTTTAAGACAAATTAAATCTGTCATAATCATTACTCGAATATATTCATAACTCGAATTCGAATTATTAGAATACATTACATTTTAGATCATCTATATGATTGCATACGTGATAAATATTATCCATTTTCTTCAAAGGCAGGAAACTCATCCCAAAGTATATCGTCTTATCAGTCTTTTCCACGGGTCATTTGTGGTGAATGTGTGGCTTTCCACAGATGATGCCAATCTGTTGACCTTGTTTTTTGTAAGGATGACATGGACAACAGATGCCGGGCACACTCACGTCCACGCAAGCAAATTCTAACATATTTTGACAGGATACTTGGACGGTGAAGGTTATTATATATGGACGTGGGAGATGCTCCATAACTCGAGACAAAAATGCTCGGACACCGACGATATATTTAAAGATGATTGTATATTAATAATCAATCACAAATAACTCAACTAGAGCAAGTAAATTTAAACAAAAGCAAACAAGAGTGAAAAAAGAAAGAGCAAAGATCGAGAATTGCATTATATTCAAATGTTACAAGAGTTACTATTTATAGTTCTGGCCAAAATGATAATCGCTAGATAAGAACCACATGGCCTCATCTCCCAGATCAAAACCTCATGTCAGTAGCCTACTACGTATTTAATACATTGACATGGGGTCAACGACCCCGCATTTTAGGCTTACAATCCTAACATTCAATATTACAAACGTTATATCAATAATTCATAAAGATTGTCTGCAAATCATCTGAGAGCTAGTGACGGCTTAAACCAAAGAAAGCTTCTGAGTGGAGGTCTTCGATGTGGAGAGCTTCAAGACACAGAGCTTTGATTCCTTCTTTGACTTTTTCACTTCTTTCCATTGAGGTCTTCATTGACTTTGTCAACTTTGACTTATATTTCCACGTGGACTACCGCGTGATCTTAATTTTGGAGTCTCGGTGACGAGACGTAACAATAATCTTTCAAGTCTACGCATGATTATTCATATAAAGCATGAATTTCTTTTATCAAAATTTTTGTTGGAGTGGTTATTTTTACAACAATAGAATCCACTACACATCTAGGTGGACAAAGTGTTATAACTCCCGAATGAATAGTTGTCACAATTAAGACAAATCGCGTACCTAATTAACTAGTAGAGTAATTGACTTTTCGAAACAGAGTCACTTTTCGAAACATAGTACCAATTTCTGTAAGTTGTTATGGACATATCATTCTTGATCTCTATACTTCTCTATGCAAATCCATAACTCATTTATCACAAAGCGATCAATACTTTAATTGCTTATTCAATTATACAATGACCAATTAAATCGAAATGAATAAGCAATATTAATTTAATATACAAAACCAAAAGGTCATAAATTATAGTTACGTCGTAACATTACTGGGCAACATTTACAACAGAGACAATGATTTTATCAAATGTTACATTTTGTATTTTGTTGTAAAAGCGTTGCTATTTACAACTCCATTTTCATTTAACTTATTTTGTTAATAAACTTAAATAAAGAGATATAAATATAAAAATTTACATGTAAATTGGCTTTGCCAACACCATCTGGTCACAAGCCACAACGAGCATGAGAATATTAAATGGATCGAGACAAGGACAAACGGACTCGTTTTATGAAATTCGATCTCGATTCACACCCCACCAACTACCTCTTGGTGGAGTGAGCCTCTTACAGCTTGTCAATCGTTTACTAAAATTATATTTTCTAATTTCGCTAATTACGAGTCGACTCGAAAGTCGATGAGCAGCTCAAACTCGAGACAAGCTAAGTCAGCTCGACTCATTTATAGGGCAAGTAGTTTGCCCCGCTTAACATCCATATAGTTGACATGTTGATAAGTTCAATGCAAAACATGATAACTCAATTTGCACCACTAATTAGACAAGTTAAAATTTCGAAAGGTTAGAAATGTTTAAATAAAATTGTTATAAAACAGCGTGAAACAAATAATTTGAACGAAAATTTTAAGAACTCAATTTTTGGAATCCACCAAAGTATGAATAAATAAACTCGTGAAATTTTATTAATGTAATAGATCAAAAACGATGAATTAACCTTTTATTTATAAGGATTTACATGAAAACCTATTTTAAAAAAAGAAACTCATGTTTGGTAGAAGTTAAAATCTAAATTTTAATCTAAATCAAAGTTAATAATTAATTTTAATCACAATTTATGGACATACAACTTTTCAGTAACATATTTCATCAATTTTTATCAATATTTACAAAAAATATGATTTTAATTTCCACCAAACAAGGGCTAAAATTTCAAAAAATTCGAAATAAACTAAATGACAAAAATAACACTAAAACTTAAAAGCAATTTTCGACTTCTAAGATGGCTAAATCCATCTTATTATGGGCTCAAATCGGAGTCTGGACACTACCCTGCACTAATACATTTCTTCCTTTTTGATCCAATTTTTCCTCAGTCCATTTAACAATCCGATCTACATGAACTGAGTAAAGAGTTTACTACAGTCTTGCTGGAAGAGAAAAATAAAGAATTATATTTTTTGGTGTTTCCAAAAACTACACGTGGTTGTATCCCGTTGGATGTCTAATTAAGTTTCTTTAAAAAAAAACATTATTTTAGAATTTTACAGAATGCACTAGTCTTTTCTAGAGTACACATTTTGTTTATTATTTATAATTCTAAAGGGCCCAGAATCGACGTGATAGTGCTAGAATCATCATCTTGATTCTATATAAATCATGCACACTCTATACTGTATCTATCACAGAAATTGAAAGTCGCGATTCAGCCATCCCAAGAAATCCATCCAAAAAATGTCACTAATTCCGAGCTTCTTTGGTAACCGACGCAGCAATGTTTTCGATCCATTTTCCCTTGACATTTGGGACCCTTTTGAGGGCCTCCCTTTCCCAGGCTCAGTAGTCAATGTCCCAAGTTCTGCCCGTGAGACATCTGCATTTGCCAATGCTCGCATAGACTGGAAAGAGACTCCAGAGGCCCATGTATTCAAGGCCGATCTTCCGGGGCTGAAGAAGGAAGAGGTTAAGGTGGAGGTTGAAGAAGGCAGAGTGCTTCAGATAAGTGGAGAGAGGAGCAAAGAGCAAGAGGAAAAGAATGACAAGTGGCATCGCGTGGAGAGGAGCAGCGGCAAGTTCCTTCGCCGGTTCAGGCTGCCAGAAAATGCAAAGACTGATCAGGTGAAGGCTAGCATGGAGAATGGTGTGCTCACTGTAACTGTGCCTAAAGAGG
>CAIGRP010116187.1:0-14332 GCA_903798385.1 Fraxinus cuspidata
TTTAAAAAATATGATGATATTTTTGAATTTTTATTTGATTTGAAAAGACTTAAATTTACTGATGATGATAGTTTAAAGTGTTCTTGCATTAACATTAAAAATTATTTGAAGCATAGTATGATTTTTGATATTGAAGGGGTAAAATTATTTTCTATGTTAAAAGTTTTAAGGGAAGCGATATCTACAAAAATTATTGGAGCAATTGATGTGTTAGATTACAACAGGATAATGAATTGTTTTTGCAATGCTTGGATTATTTATAGAGTATTATTAACTATTCCTGTCACAGTTGCCTTTGCTGAAAAAAGTTTTTCAAAATTGAAGTTGATTAAGTCTTACTTTTGATCAACCATGTCACAAGAGCGATTGAATGGATTAGCTATGATTTCTATTAAAAAAAATATGTTGGAAAAACTTGATTTTGATAGTTTGATTATTAATTTTACATCAAAATGTGAGAAGGTTAAATCTTTTGCTAGCCTAATCTCGAGGGTTGTGAGAGAAGTTTGTGCCCCATTTAGAGAGAAAAAAATACATCTTTGAATAGTGATTTTTGGAGAACATATGGTTAAAAATGAAGAAAATAGTTTAGATTTACGTGCAATTAAAAATGAATTTATGATAAAATGGGGCTCAAGCAAGGAATTATTTTGCTACTTTATCTTCTGATATGCATAAAATCTTCTTTTTAATATAAAAGNTAAATATTTAAATTTTGTTACACTTCTGAAAAAATAATTATGTTGAATGGTCTCATAATAATTAGTCACCTATGGCCTCTAAATTCTTAGTGCAGGCCTGACTAAAAGCATGTACAAGTCCCCTTATATCCCAAAAAATAAAATAAAAAATAAAAAAAAAGGGTTTTATCATTTGAAGAAATAGTGCTATTTAATTCTAATACAAATCAAAATCTCTCAAATCAGTTGCATCAAAGAATCCAATAATGTTCCCTGTCATCTTAGATCAGACATATTGTACACAAATCACAACAAATTTGTATCCCACGTAAATAATCATAAACATTAATCTTTTAATTATTAATTATAATCAATACCTCAAAAATTGCAAATCATTATCCGATCATTTACCTTACAAACCAAGCAGGTATGTCCGATTATCTTAATGTTACTTACTCACATAATAATGATTTCCCTCAAAAATAAATAGCATG
The DNA here is from genome assembly GCA_903798385.1 of Fraxinus cuspidata. Taxonomy (NCBI): domain Eukaryota; kingdom Viridiplantae; phylum Streptophyta; class Magnoliopsida; order Lamiales; family Oleaceae; genus Fraxinus; species Fraxinus cuspidata. Next base: position 1,175 of record CAIGRP010116187.1, read on the forward strand.
AGAATCAATTATTTATGTGAAATCATCTCAATATACCCCAAAAATCAGCAGTAAATCAATCAGAAATCATAAGGCTCTACAAACGTTAACCAATGCGAAATTCAGAGAGCAACAACCAAAATCGACATAAGTCAGATCTAAAATCTCATAAACAAAAAAAGGACGAAATCGCATAATCAAAACGAACTAAAAAAATAGCCAATGGTTTTTAATTTCCACTCTATACTTGATAAACTCCAAAGATCGTTAATCAAACACCAAAACCAAATGTGAAAAAACAAAAACTGTAACACAATTTCTCACAGAAAGATTTATAAACGCACTTTTAACTGATAATGATACAGATTAAAAGTGCAAGGAAAAGAGTATCACCATTGTGAATGGAGAAGATCTAGGAGAATGGAGCGAGAATATTTAGCACTGAAAATGGAGTCGTGGTGGATATTTCGGGGCAGATAATATAGCGCGAGATAAGACTCCGAACGACGAGACTTTTTATTCACAGAGAACCTACATTTTGGGAAATGGGAATGGGCAACTATATCGACACCATTTTAATTGTACTAGAGGTCCTTAATATTTGTTAACCATTCATTAATTATTTATCGTATGTAATTTTGGCTATTGTGAGGAACAAATATTTTTCCATATTTTTTTATTTATTTTTGTTTTTTAAAAAATATGAAGGGTATATAAATTTGTGATGAAAACCATGTAACGAAAGCTAGTACGGATTTGTTGCAAGTTGAAGAAGGATTAATTACAAGATCAAGAGCAAAAGAATCAAGGAAACCATGCAATTACTTTATCAAGTTACAAGAGCCGAGAGTTCGAATGCAACATGCAATACACAAATTTTTAAGTTGGGCATAAAAGAGAAACCAACCTTGGCACATTTGATTCAAGTAAAGGAAGGCTTTCAGCAAAGCCATGCAGCCGCATGACTTTAATTCAGTGTGGTTGCGAGAATCAAAATTTTCAAACCCGAGACAAAAAATGTCTCTTCCATGCGATTGCGATCAATATAACCATGCGATTGCAACGCTTTCGATAGAGTCCGAATTTTAATTTTTCAATCAAACTCAATTGTTTTGATGCTATATAAGTATTTTGGTTTTCTTGGGATTTTTATGAGTTGCCTATATATATGGTCTTATTCTTTCATTGTAAATTAACAATTATTTTGAAAGAATTAATAAAAGGTATTTGTTTTTTACTTGTTCTTAACTGAAATCAATTAGAACTTATCAAAGATTCTTACTCTGTGGCATTCAACACTTAAAGCAATGTTCGTGATTTTTGTAATCATAGGGTCAAGGTTCATTAATAACTTTAGTTATTTGATTCAATAAATCATTGGGTCAAACCTCAAACATTGAGTTTAACTTTCTTGGAGTTTTTTTTCAATCTTTTGTGGGTTCGAGAGTTCTTATTGCTACATGAGTTCACATAAGTTGGTATCAAAGTTTTGACTCTAAAATCAGGTTTTTATCCTTTATCTTTTCGTTGTTTTATAATGCCAAGTCTTCTTCGTTGAGTCTTCATCAATCCTTTTTAATTTATTGCATTTGTTGACCTTTTCCGTATATTTAGTGTAAAAAAAAAAGGAAAATTGTGGAAAAAACCTAAAAAATTAAGAAAAGGGGTAATTAGTGAAGATAACGCATATTCAATTTCAAGAAACAATTTTTTGATATTCTTGTGGCGAAAATTTCAAGAAATACATTCTTTCTAGTCGTTCAGTACCTATGTCATCATTTGGTATCAATCTTGTTGAGAAAAGGCATAGTTCAATTTCAAGAAACCCTTTCTTGAAATTATATATTCATTCAATTACCTTCGTTCTTTCCTTCTTGAGTCATTCTCGGGTCATTATCCTTCATTTTTATCCTTTGTTCTTGTAAGTTTGAACCTTACAAGGGGTTGAATTTTTATTGATATCAATTAGTTCCTTAGATAAATTGACAAATAAATCATAGAGAGGAAAAAGATAAGAGTAGTGAGCTTCTTATCGAAAAAAGTCAATATTGAGTGAAATATTTGAGTACAAAAACGCGAGGCATATAATTCTAGTTATTAAGATGTTTGAAAGAGAATAATCAATATCTAGTGAGGAAAACAGTCAATCCTTCATGTTGAAAGCTATACAACAATAGTTTGAGCGGATGAATGTGGTGTTTGGAAAAAATTAAGGATAGAATGGATCAACAAGATATGATGATTGCAAACTTACAAAGGGGTAACCTAGAGAAGATCCTAATGTTAGGAAACAAGATAGACGTAATCTTAGAGATGAATTTGATGATGAGAATGAAGTAGAGAGTGAGAATGAGGATGACTAAATCTCGGAAGCCGAAGTGGGTAGGATGAGGAATAGAAGAGGTAGGTGTGATCGGGGGGCTTAGAGGAGATCTTAGAGACTTTGGTGGAGATCGAACTGATAGAAATTGGGTAGCATTACCTAGTCATTATTATAGAGACATTTTTCAAAAACTACAAAGCATTAGCCAATGGTCAAGGACTGTTTATAATTACTATAAGGAGATGGAGTTAATTATGATTAGGGCCAATGTTAAGGATGATCGAGAGGTCATAATGACAAGATTTTTAAATAAATGTAGTGGAGTTACGACATTATGTGGAGTTCGAGGAAATGTTACATGTGGCTATGAAGGTGAAGAGACAGTTAAAAAGAAAATGAGTAGTTAGGTATTCTTCGAGTTCTAATCCACTTTGAAACCGAAGTGGGATAATATTAGAAATGACGTGGTCGTTTCAAATGTTAAAACCAAACTACCAAGGGGTAAAGAAGAAGTAACTAGCAAAAAAGCCTAAGTCAGATTCCCCACTTTCTAAGAACAAGGATATCGAGTGTTTTAGATGCTTGGGTTTAGGGCACATTGCATTTCAATGCCTAAACAAAAGGACAATGATCTTGCGTGACAATTGAGAAGTGGTGAGTGATAGTGATGAAATGCTCGAGTTGGACGATGTTAGTGATGGTGATTGAGTAGAGTACCCAGTGGCAGGTAAAGCACTTGTTATGAAGGGTGCTCTTAGTGCACAAATTAAGGTGGATGATATGGAGTAGTAGAGAAAGAACATCTTTCATACTAGGTACTATGTCAACAACAAACTATATAGTATGATTATAAATGTGGGAAATGACCAATATAGCTAGTACTACCTTTGTGGAGAAATTGGGCTTGTCTATGTTAAAATATCCTAGACCTTATAATTTGTAGTGGTTGAATGAATGTGGAGAAGTCAAGGTTAATAAGAAAGTCTTCGTGAGCTTTATTATTGGAAAGTATAGTGATCATGTGATGTGTGACGTGATTCCTATGCATTCCGGGCATATCTTGTTGGAAAGACCATGACAGTATGATAGAATGATGACATATGATGAGTATAAAAATAGGAACTGCTTGAAAAATTAGTTACTCTTATTTCGTTAACACCAAAACAGGTTTATGAGGATCAATTAAAATTAAGAGGTGAGAAAGAGAAGAAAAAGAAAGAAAGAGAAAATAGTGAGGTGGATGAAAATAATGAGAAAAGAGTGAAGCCACAAGAAAGAAAGTTTTCGCAAAAGAGAGTGAAATAAAGAAGGCTTTAGTGGAAAATCAACCTTTGATATTGTCGGTTTATAAAGAATCATTCCTAAATTTTGAGGAAACTAACGAACCACGCTATAGTTTGGTTATTTCTTTATTGTAGGAATTTAAAGATGTATTCTCTGAGGGCATGCCTAGTGGGTTACCACCTATTTGAGGTATTGAACATCAAATTGACTTTATACCTAGAGTTGTTACTCTAAACCAGTCAGCTTATAAAAGTAATCTTGATGAGACAAATGATGTGTTCATGCACTGTACTAGTGCTACTTGTACCTAAAAATGATGGGACGTAGAGAATGTGCGTTGATTGCAAGGCAATCAACAAAACAATGGTAAAGTGTCGTCATCCCATACCTAAGTTAGATGATATACTTGATGAATTGTGTGGATCATATATCTTTAGTAAAATTGATATTGAAAGTGGATATCACCAAATTAGGATGAAAGAAATAGATGAATAGAAAACATCTTTTAAGACTAAATATGGATTGTATGAATTGTTAGTTATGCAGTTTGGGCTCATTAATGCACCTAACACTCTCATGAGATTAATTAACCATGTTTGGCAAGCATTCATGGGTAAATTCGTAGTAGTTTACTTTGATAACATCGTAGTGTATAGTAAAAATTTAGATGAACATATTGAGCATTTGAGATGTGTGCTTGTTGTCTTGAAGCAAGAATAACTTTATGCTAATTTTAAAAAGTGTATGTTTTGCATAGAAAAGGTTGTTTTCTTGATTATGTTGTTAGCACAAAAGGTATGAAGTAGATGAAGAGAAAATTAAAGTCATCAAGGAGTGGTCAACACCTAAAAGCATAGATGAGGTAAGAAACTTTCATAGTCTAGCTACCTTCTATAGGCGTTTTGTTAAAAACTTTAGTACACTTGCCACACAACTCTGTGAAAAAAAAAAGTGTTGAATTCTATTGGGGCATTGAGTAAGAGAACGAGTTTAATTATTAAAGATATGTTGTATTCTACACATGTTTTAGCACTACCTAATTTTAACAAAACTTTTGAGATTTAATGTGATGCCTGGGTATAGAAATTGAAGCTATTTTAATGTAGAATAGGCGACCAGTAGCTCATTTAAGTGAAAAGCTAAGCGGGACAGCTTTGTATTATCTACATATTGATAAAGAGTTTTATGCACTTGTTTGAGTTTTGGAGAAACGACAACACTACCTTGGCTGAAGGAGTTTGTGATTCAGACTGATCATGATTTATTAAAACATCTAAAGGACCAGAGTAAATTAAAAAAGAGGCATACGAGGTGGATGGAGTTTATCGAGACATTTCATTATGTCATTCGGTATAAACAAGGTAAAGAGAACATATTTGCTGATGCCTTATCCAGGAGATATGTACTTTTTAATTCTTTAAGTGCAAAAATGCTTGAGTTTGAATATATTAAGGATATGTATGTAGTGGTGGGAGAAACCAAAACCAACCCACCAAAATCGAGTAAACTGAACTGAACCAACCCGATCGGTTTGGATCGATTTTTGCTTATTTTTAAATGGGTTCGATTTTTGTTATGCTTCTAAGAGTCGGGTTATGGTTTGATCCATCAAAACCGATAAAACTCGGCCAACCCAACCCGTCTAATTAAAAAAATTGAAAAAACGAAAAAAAAGAAATAAGAAGGAAAAAACTCACATTCCATTAAATCATATCCACTTAAAAGCTGAAGCAGTGAAGCCCTGAACCTAAACACTCTTCGCCTCTTATTTTCTCTCGCCAAATTCCAATGATGAAGCCCTAATCCCGTCGCCAACTCTATTTTCGATCAAATCGCCCAAGTCTGTTAGCATTTTCCTTAAATAGTATTTTCCATCCAAATTATATTTTCAGTCCAAATAATTATGGGTCTTCAACTCATTCCTGAACATCAGGTCCGTAATTTGTTTTTATATTTAAAATTTATTTTTAAGAGTCTCTGTTACATGTACTGTTTTTAGATACATTATTATATGTTTTTAACGAATTTTGATTATACCTTGCTGCTTCTCTTTATGCTGGTTTTATGCAACATTGAAAGTTTATCCCATTGTCTATTTTTTAGTTTAAATATTAATAAAGCTATTGGGTTTGGGGAAATTGTTGCATGTGAGTTGAAACTTTGATTGCAATGTAAAGGGTTTAGGGTCTACTTTTATGAATGTTTAAGCTGCTATTGGAACAATTTGTTGCTAGGTTTTTTTTATGGATACTTGGTAGACTGACCAACTCAACCTAACTCGATCTGACCAAAACTTGGTTGGGTTGGGTTTAAACCCTTGCAGGGGTTTTGTTTGTTTTCTTTTATATCAAACTGATTATGTTGGGTTGGACTTGGATTGTGAAAGAGACCGACCTAGCTCACCCCTATGTTTAAGGAAATAAGTTATGTTTAAGGATTTGAGTGTGTGTCATGTGACAAGGCTGCAATTAATAAATTTTATAAGCATGATGGATATATGTTTAAGGAAATAAGTTATATGCCTAATTCTTCTATGAGTGGATTGTTAGTACGTAAAGCACATAGTGAGGGGTATAATGGGACATTTTGGTATTAAGAAAACCTTGAAGATGTTGCATGAGCACTTTCATTGGCCTAAAATGAAAAAAATATGTTAATCACATTTGTGGTATATGCATTACTTGTAAAAAGGCTTAGTCTAAAGTTTTACCACAAAGTTTGTTTACACCATTAACTGTTCCTAGTGAATCTTGGGTTGATATGTCTATGGACTTTGTGCTAGGGTTTCCTAAAACTAAAAAGGATAGAGATTCCATATTTGTGGTAGTGGATAGGCTTAGTAAGATGGCATACTTCATTCCATGTCATAAAACAATGATGCTCCAAACATAGTTGACTGGTTCTTTAGAGAAATAGTACGAATCCATGGGATACCTAGAAATATTGTGTCTAATATAGATGTTAAGTTCCTTAGTCACTCTTGGAAGGTTTTGTGGGATAAATTGGGATGTCACCCAAAAATAAATGGACAACTGGGATAGTTAATAGAACATTAACTCAACTCTTGCGCACTATAATTTAACAAGAATTTGAAAGTTGGGAGGACTTCTTGGCATTTATAAAGTTTGTTTACAATAGGGCCTTGCATTCTACTACTTCTTATTCGCCTTTTGAAATTGTGTATGGTTTTATTCCACTAACTCCTTTGAATTTAATTCATTTACCTGTTGATGAAGAGGTAGTCTAGATGAGAAGAAGAAGAAGGCTGAATTGACAAGATCAATCCATGAGAAGATTCGGCTTCAAATTGAGAAGAAGAACGAACATTATGCATCTCAAGCTAATAAAGGAAGGAATTGTGTAACCTTTGAACTAGGTGATTGGATTTAGGTGCACATGAAAAAAGAACATTTTCTATCCCAAAGGAGGTCTAAATTGCATCTTAGAGGAGATAAACAATTCCAAGTGCTTGAAAAAATTAATTATAATGCCTACAAATTGGATCTTCCAGTGAGTATATCTTATGGAACGAGCATTAGAAAGGATCCATTGCAAGTTGAAGAAGGTGCAATTACAAGATTAAGAGCAAAGAAACTCAAGGAAGTCATGCAATTAGTTGTTCAAACTACGTGAGTCGAGAGTTCGAATGCAACAAGCAATACACAAAGTTTCAACTTGGGCATGAAATATAAACTAACCTAGGTGCATTTGATTCAAACAAAGGAAGAGAAAAGCTTTCAGAAAAGTCATACGTCAGCTGGCTTTAATTCAGTGTTGTTGCAAAAATCAAAATTTTCAACTCGAGACAAAAAAGTTTCTTCCATGTTGTTGCGACCAATATAACCATGTGGTCACAATGCTTTCCGATAGAGTCCGAATTATAGTTTTTTAGTTTTAATCAAACGCTATTATTTTGATGTTATTTAGTAGTATTTCGATTTTCTTAGGGTTTTATGAGTTCCCTATATATATGGCCTCGTTTTTTCATTGTAAATTAACCATTATTTCGAGAGAATTAATAAAGCGAGATTTGTTTTCTACTTGTTCTTAATTGAATTCAATATGAACTTATCAAAGATTCATACTCTTTGTGGAGTTCAACACTTATAGCAAGGTCGTGATTTTTGTAATTACGGGGTCAAGGTTTATCAATAACATTGGGTTTTTTATTCAACAAATCATTGGGTCAAGCTTCAAACTCTGATTTTAATGTTTTTGGGGTTCGTTTCAATCTTTTATGGGTTCCAAAAATTTTATAACTGATGTGGGTTCACATCAGTTTGTTTATGCTCTTCTAACGGATACTTTGAATGTAAATTATTGACAATGACAAAATGTGATGATTAATAAATAATAAAAATGTGACTATAACACTCCCAAATCTAGATATCTAAATTTGGAAGTATTATTATTGAATTTTCTCTTAAAATCATTAAATGGAAAACAATTTGATTTTTTTTCTTTAACATAATAAACATCAATGACTTCATTTATGAAAGTAATCTATACTATAATAAAATATAAGCCAATTGAATTAAATGTTTAATTTATTTACAAAACAATCTCAATATTTAAACGTGATGATACTAAGTTTGTGTTGCCACAAATCGTCATCTCGAATTATCTCGCCTTCATCATCTGAACAAACCTATTTATATGATGTATTCTTATGATATGCATATGCATTAACCTTGAAATAAAAATCATTTCTCAATATGTATCCCCTTTTCATTCATTTTCTTAAAAAAAAAATAAAATAAAAAAAAATTAACCATTGACATTAACATTGTGAGTTCACTTTAATGTATCACCTAGCCAATCAGAATATAGCGAGCAATTATTATTTGAAGCCCGATTGATCCTATCGTTAGTACCACAAAAGCGGTTAATAATAATATTATCATTGAACATTGGTCGGATACGCTGGTCCCCCACGCCCCATTTTTCACTCACATCTTTCATGGCATAGACTTGTATCTTGTAATAAAAACATTCGGGATACATATATTTTTAAAATATTCATTGACTCATTAATAACTGGAAATATTTTGTCTCTTGAAACTTTATGTATGCTCGTAGATGTATTGACATGCATGAATATGTCATGAAAATATAAATGACATAATCACATATTTATTTGTAGAAAATACAATAAATTAAATAACATTTTAAACTGGAGCATGCAATAAACATTGTGGCACACAAGTGGTGAAAATAGGACTATGTGCTAAGGTTCGTTTACTTCCTCATTTCACATTAGCCATATAATATAAATCAATAAATTATGAATATACACGATTAATTTATTCTAGAAGATTATTAGCACATATAAGCCAGAATGTCTCCGTGTTCTAAATATTATCAATAGATAATTTGCGTAAATCTCAACTTATAAAATCATATCAATTGAATCTCGGCAACTACAACAAAACGTGTACATAGTCACATGGGTTCATTTTTATATTTCTTTTTCTTTATATGTAATAAATAGATATTCGATGCCAATTTATGAAGATAAGTATTTCATATAGAATGATAAAGAACGCCTCTTTGAACCCATTAGATCTCCGAAAAGCCAATATGTAATATAACAATTATAATTTATGTACAAATAATTATAAGCATTTATATTTATCACTAAGGAAATCATAAATTAGAATAAAACAAAGAGTAATGTTATTTAGCTCTATTATTGTTACAACTCCAATTTAAGTGGCGTTAATGTGTCATTAAATGATATGTGAAATTAAATAAATCATTTAATTTTACCTTTTATTTATCCTATCATTTAGCGTCATTTAGATTGGAGTTGTAACTCCAGTAGGACTGCATTGTATTACTCTAAAACTAATACTGAATGCTAACCTCGAAATTAATGAAAAGCATGAATAATTACGTAGTTTCAAGTATCGATAACTCTCGTACTTTCCTTTTGGTGTGGTGTAGGATTGAAGTATAGGAAAATAATTTAGCTGTAGAGAGGTCAAAACAATAAAGAAGTGATTGGTAGGGAATGAATTGGACGTTTTTTATTCTGGGAATGCCAATTTGTAATTCATTATGCAATGTGGATTTTAAATTAGTAAAACCTTGACTTTCATAAATAAAATATGGTAATTTGCAAATACAAACTTCTTCAAGGCTCCATTACCCGAGATAATGCCTTGCATATTGACTTTCTATTAATTAAATTAAATATTATTAAATTTATTTAATATAAAAAAAGTCATGAATGTTTCCATTCATATATAGATTATTTTTCTTAATAATAGTAAACTACAAAATCATAGACATATATTAAATAACTTATATATATATATATATAATTGGCACGTTAATCGTTTAGGGCATGCATTTTCTACTGCAAAATAAAATTAATCCCAATAACAATAAAATTATTTAGTATAAACTAAATAAATATTAAGAAAGCATAAACATCTATCACGTAAATCATATGCGGCGTTACAAATACATATTCTAGTCGGACATGATAATTATGAGAATGGAGCATGTGGTGTTATAGTGGCAATAAAAGTTTGGAACATAAGTACAACAACGAGCATAAATTGAAAATATTTAATGCAATTAAAATGTGGTACAATGATCAGTTGTCAATATAATCATCTAATAGGATATGAATCATTTGTGATCTGTATCCAGAGTGGATTTTGTTAGGTCCAAAACACATTGGCAAAGTCCGTGTTCAAAATATCAATTCATCGAGTTGTAATTAGTGTTAAGTGTTGGGAGTGTCACCGGAAGAAATTAAAGTCAACTCAAGAAAATCAAGACGAGACAAAATCGCTCGCTGACCGCTTTGACCTCTCAACATATTTTTAGTGATATTACTGCTCGTTGTGTGCCACATGACTGCTCGAGTGGTGTTAATTGGCCAACTAGTCGCGATTCTCAACATATTTTATAATTCCAAACACCCTCAAACACTTTATATTATAAATACACAGCCATAGTTCGTTCCTATTGTGCATTGAGCCTTTTTTCATTAAAGAGAACAAAGTTTTGAAGACTATTACACAATCTAAGTATTTCTTGCCTCAACCACAAAATCAAAACATCAAAATTCCTAAATATCAAAACACTAAGAAAACTCTTTACTAAATAGCCTTCAGAGATATGAAAATCTGGAAAAGTGACTAGAGTTCCAGTTAGTAAATAACAAGTTCGTTCTTGGTGATCTACGAGGAGAAAAGAAGTCCAGCGAGCTAGTGTTGGAGTGAAAAATCGAGAAGTTCTTCGGTTATTAAAGTTGGGGGGGGGGGGTTAGAGTCTACTAAGATTTAGTTTTGTCTCGACCAATTCTGTAAGTCGAATCTTTTTTAGTGGATTTTTTATTGACAAGAAGTGTCCGGAGGTTTTTATCTCTTGAAGAGTTCTTGAATGGGTTTTTTCGTAAACAAATCTTAGTGTTGATTACTTTACTGTTTTGATATTTATGCTTGATTGATTGTTAGCATCTAAATTGACTTTAAAATTCATCTAGATATAACAATTTGTGACTTGTCGCATGTTATTGTTTGTTTGATTTTAATTCCTCATATTGTACTTTTTTACCCCTCTAAGTAATAGTTGGATTGAACCTTGGTTATTTCAATTGGTATCAGAGCCTTACTTCAATTCTTGATCCAATTTTATCTAGATGAGTCAATCACTATCTTTTTCTCGTTACTTTGACGGAAGTAATTATACTTATTGGAAGGTTACGATGTGAGCCTTTTTGAAATCTATGGATGAGAGAATTTAGGTGAGTGTAGAGAAGGATGTAGAACCCCAACTACATCTGCTGCTGATGTTGTTACACCTTATGTTTTCACTTGGACTAAGGATGAATTAGCCGAATATAACTGGAATAGTAAAGAAGTCCATGCCATCTTTATGGCTATATCATCTGAAGAGTTTAACGAATGTCTATGTGTGATACTGTTAAAGAAGTTTGGGATATGTTAGAAACCATACCGAGGGAAGTAAGATTGTAAAAAACTATAAGTCACAAATGTTGACAACTAGGTTTGAGAAAATTAGGATGAAAGATGATTAATTATATGCCAAACTGAATGACATAGTGAATTCTAGTTTCAATCTAGGTGAACGAATTCTTGAGACAAAATTTTGAGTAAAGTTCTAAGATCCCTATATAAGAAGTTTAGACCTATGGTCATGGCTATTGAGAAAAGCAAAGACTTAAATGTGGTTAAGATATAAGAACTTGTAGGTCTCTCCAAACATATGAGCTTAGCATACCCCAATCTAAAAAAAAATCTTTAGCCCTTGACACTGCTAAGGAAGAGACCAGTGATAAGGCTGATAAGACACTTTAAAAGATGAGTAGGTTGCTTATTTGTTAAGGAATTCAAAAAATTCTTTGGGAACAATAAAATACCTTTTGAGAAGTGTAAATGTGACTCTAATAAATACAAGAATGACAAAAGAGTAGAAAGATATTAAGGATTCCAAGAAGAGGTCTCAATTAGTTAGGTGTAATGAGTGTCAGGGGTTTGGACATAATAGATCTGAGTATCCAAGATATAAAAAAACCCTAGGTAAGGCTATGAATGTCACTCTCAATTATGATGAGTCTAGTTCTGATGATCAAAGTGAGTTTAATACTGAGGAGGGCTTGAATTATATGGCTTTCATTTTCGTAGTTAATAGAACCTATGGAGGAGAACGAGAAAGTAGATGACTTAGAACAATTTGACTCTTTATGGGAAGGATCTAATGATGAAAGAGATATATATGAGGCTTATGATCTGAGGGGAATTTTAAGTTAAAAAAGGTAAATATCTTTGCCTCTAAGAAACTACATAATCTTGAACTAGAAAACGAGAGACTAATGGTCAAACTTGTGGAGTTAAATAGTTGAGTGAATAAGTTGAAGGTTGAGAATGAGTTCCTAGAAAATAAGGTTAAGACTTTCATTGGTGATCTTGAGAAATCCAATCGACAATTTTGCTCTTTTTTGAGTGGATCTAAAAAGATTGACAACATCCTAGAATTGAACAAACCTGCTGGTAGTAGGAGAGGTTTAGGTTATAATAAAAATAAGTTCTCATGCTGCTACATCTTGTAAAACAACATTTATACCAGCCTCTACCAAGACCAAGAATGTAGGAGTGCTAGGACATAGATCATTTGTGCAACATAGGGTTCCTCAACCAGATGTCCAAAACTTGAAACCTAGAGTTGTCTATAGGTTCATTCTCACATGTCACGATTGTGGTGAGTTAGGTCACATAAGATCTAGGTGTCACAAGCTCTTGTTTAAGAACAACAAACACGGCATCACTACTCATGTTAGGCTCTTAACTAATTAAATTAGTCACTTGACTAAAATGATGATTTACTTGACTAAGATAATATCTTCTTCTAGGAAAGTTTTTGTTAAAAAGAGTGAGTTCATAGATTAAAGTGATGAATTGAATTGCGGTGTGGCTTACGTTACCCTTAAAGGTAAGAGTGTATATGTACCTCCTTGAATAGGTCTTTAGGTGAATGTATTTGCAAGTTCATGGTATCTACATATTCATGCATGCACTCTAAATTTTTTAATCTCA
>CAIGRP010116209.1:0-44468 GCA_903798385.1 Fraxinus cuspidata
AAATTTAAGTGGACATATTGCATTTATAAACAAAACGGTGCCTTTTAATACTATATTAGTTTCTTATAATTGATTAAAATGAGGATAAACATTCCGAATTAAAGAAAGTATTAATAAACTTAAATACAAAATAAAAGTTAAGTTAATCGCTATCCAATCTAATATATCGTGCTAAATGTACCATTGTAGTCGTGTTTTGTATCAAATCTATCCGAGACGTTTTATCTGGTCTCACCAAATACATTTCAAAATTTAAAACGAGAATTTTTTTCGACGCGTGTATTACGAATTTTAATATAATGCTTCCTTAAAAAAAAGGAGAAAAAAAAAATTCTCTTTTCAAAATTTCCGAATCAGTTCTCATCAGATTCAAACAAAAGACACTTTAAGTTGATTCCCACCTCCCAAATAAATGAATAAATAATAAAACACATGAAAAATAATTTTAATGTAAAGATCAAACTTCAACAAAGAGAATAAATAAAATATTCCAACTGCAAAAAACAAACAATTATATAAAAAAATTAACATATGTGACTTAGATTTAGTCAAATTAGAAAAACAAATAAAACTAATGAAAAAGGAAGAAAATACTAGACTTTTTGGTTTTCTATTTTGACCAAAAGTCTATTGATTACGAGAAACAAAAATCAACGCTCACGGTTCAAATTCAAAAGAATTGGTCAAATCGTATTGATATTTTCTCTGTTTGGTTTTAATAAATTGTGAAAGTTTCTTTTTGAATTTTATTGGACAAAGAACGCAGTTTGAATGTGTTACTAGGGACGGACGCGGCAGCATTTTAGCGGATACATTGAATTGAATAGTACACGCAATTGTTTATTCCTACAACTTTTGTCTACACTCTTCCTCTATATAAGCACCAGCTACTCGGTCTAAATATTTCCCCAACATAAAATCTCTTCTATCTCTTCCAATTTCTGCATCTTCCTCTAGAGCAATACTACCATGGTTCTATCCAAGGCATTCTCCCAATCTGATGTCTCGGTCCACTCGACATTCGCTTCTCGATACGTTCGGGATTCTCTTCCTCGGTAGCTTTGGTTTCATATTTTTGTGTTTTTATGTCGAAATGGATGGACTATAGTTACCAATCATGTATACTCACACGTCTATAAATTTGATTTTGATGAAATTTTTGATAGGTTTAAGGTTCCGGAGAATTCGATTCCCAAGGAAGCCGCGTACCAAATCATCAACGATGAACTTATGTTGGATGGGAATCCTAGGTTGAATCTGGCCTCCTTTGTGACAACATGGATGGAACCTGAGTGTGACAAACTTATCATGGCTGCCATCAACAAGAACTACGTCGATATGGATGAGTACCCTGTCACCACTGAGTTTCAGGCAAGTCATTTGCACATATTTCATTAAGTAAAACTTCCGGGCAAGTTTTATTTTTTAAACATCAAATGACAATTAAGCATTAAGAAGCCATTTTCATTTTCAAAGGTAATAGGTCCTTTCTGAATAATTTATGCACGGTCTGTTATTGAGAGTTCGTACAACGTAACAATTATTGAGTCTTATACGAACATTAGATACACTATCCCGATAAACCGATCGATCTACTAATTATTTTTGTAACAAAAAACTGAAAAAGTCTTTTTTTTTTTTTTTAATAATACCCTATCTACTGAGATTGATGTTTGCAAATTAATGTATTGAATGAACAAAAATTGGATTTTTATAATGATTCATATGCACCAATTATTCAACTTCATGTCTTTTCTATTAGTTTTGTTAGAAATTGTTCCACAGATCTATCAAGTGGTATATAGTATATAGGATTTTTTTTAATTTTTAATTTTTTTTTTATGTATGTGGTAGGAGATTATGGATCATTTGAGAGGATTTGCTTTAAAACTAATAAACTGCCTTTAAATATGTTTAAATAATTTTTTAAAAATATTTTGTTTGACTAAAATAACTTCGAGACGAAGCTAGCCTACGGTTCTAAAGAAATAGAGGCAGCAAGGGGCTAGCTTTATATTTTGGTCGGGGTGGGTCCGGTGTGAGGTGGAATGTTTACTTTAGCGGATTCAATGTACTTAACTCATCTTCAAGTGGTTGGGTCGAATCGAATTAGTTCATATTCGTGTTCTAAAATTGAGAATTAGACGGTGGTAATCTGATAATCAAATTCTAGTTAAAGAACTTAAATTTATAACGTATTTAATTTGGAGTGATGGTCATTTGTAAGTCCTACATAATATGTAAATAACAAGTACATAGTAGATGTGGATAGGTGCAGACGCAAGAATTTAAAGTTATGGGGCACAATCGAACTTGCAAATAAGTTGTAAGAAATTTTACAATAAAAAATTTACGTATAAAAAAATCATACACCATGTAATTTTGCATTCGAAAATTTACATGGGATATGACTTTTTTGAATGTAAAATTTCGAAAAATTTTTCATATTCCATATAAAATTTCCTAATAAAATGATGAAAATTATATTGAGAAATTTGTATCGCAAAAATAATAAATGTTAATGAAATAATTGATTTTTTTTTAAAGAAAATGCGAGTTAGACGCTTTTTTAAAAATTTATGTTCAACGCATCTTTAACTATTTTTCATATTTGTTTGGACTATTCGATATGCTTATAATGTAATTCTCGAAATAAACTTTGATATGACATAAGCAATTTGTAGATTCGATAAGCGTATGATCATCGGAGAATTTTTAAAAATAACATGTTATTGTAATTTTTAAAATACTAATTTTGAACGGCCTAGTTTGATAAGTTGCAACATTTACTATGATTGATCGTTTCATACGTCATTAACGACNTGTAGATTCGATTAGCGTACGATCAGCGGAAAAATTTTTAAATTAGCATGTTATCGAAATTCAAATTTATTGTGATTTTGCCCCTGTTTGGTGGAGATTAAAATCAAATTTTTAGTAAATTTTAATAAAAGTTAAAACAGTTATGGATTCCATGAAATATGTTATTAAAATTAATTGTTAACTTTGATTTAGATTAAAATTTAAATTTCAATCGATACCAAACATAACTTTATATATATATATATATAATTTCTCAAAAGCTGGGGGGTCATGTGACTCCCCCAGGACCCCCCGGGTCTGCCCCTGAATGTGGATGAAATGTTTGAATAAAAAGTATATCTGATTAATTTAAATCATAATTTAAGCTTTACAAAACATACACTTATCAAGTCTTAACATTTTATTTTGTAATAATAACTCTATTAGAGAAACAGTTAAGTAAATTATATGAACTAATATGTATTTTAAATAATCAACTTTTTGGTTGCCTGAAACAAAATATGAAAATGAACCAAAAAATTAAATGATATTTTATACTTTACAGTTTTTTCTAGAGCATGAAAGGAACGAGACCAAAATTACGAATAGTTGGATTGGTCTAGATGAGTTCCATCAATACACGGACAATGCTACATATATATCAAGACTTACATAGTGTCAGATGTCACTCTATCATTTATTAGTTTAAAACACAATCAATTTTTTCTTTCAATTTTTTCCTAGACATCATTTCGATCTCTTTTTCTGGAATTTTTTGGCTGTAGAGACAACAAAATCCTCATTAGACATGAAACAATTTGACTTTGTATGTAGAATTTTCATTTTGATCTTGTTTTCATAGCAACCGGGCGTTACCCAACCCTACGTAGATGTGATGATTATTGGCTAAATTCGTGATTTAACTTTAAAATAATTGATTGTTTTAGTTATAATTAAGAAACAAAAAATCTGAAAAAAAAATTACTTTAAAATTAGTCAACCCACGTGCTCTAAACGAAACAACACTAATGTCACTTTAATTTTGCTTGTGTGAAAGGTAAAAACCTTTTGAAAAGCGCTGCTAGACGTATATTTCAATTTTATATAAGTAATATTTTCTGTAAATAAATAAGAGGCTGTTCTATTTGTGTTTCAGTTTTGTGTTTTGAGTTTTGAATTCATTTTGAATTTTGTGTTTTGAGTGTCGATTTTGAGATTATTGAAAATGTGTTCTTTTGACATTTTGAAAAATTGTTTTGAAAACACCAAAAACGCGTTTTGAAAATTTTGACTTGATTATAACTGAAAACACTCAAAACGTCAAATTTGTCGTTTTGTGTTTTCTTTGTAAATTTTTAACTTGTTTTCAAAAATGCGTTTTCGAAAATAGGAAAGAGAACGTGTTTTCACTGTTTTGAAAAATCGAAAATAGAAAACGGCTTGAAAATGGCAAAGAGAACAGACCCTAAGTTTTTAAGTGAAAATATATGCTTGAAACTTGAAAAAAATATAATTGATTACGAGGGTGCTTGGTGGGGATTAAAATTAGATTTTTAATATATTGTGATAAAAATTTTTGAAATGTGTCGTTGAAAATTTGTGGGACCCATGAAAGATGTGGTTAATATTGATTGTTTGATTTAGATTAAAATCTGATTTTAATCCGAAACAAACAAGGCCATAAATGACAAAATTGATTAATCAATGTCCAACTTTAAGCCGCTGTTCGTGGAAATGAATCATGTGCCATAACCGACCGTCAAGAGGCATCCTAAGGACTTGGAACTTATTTTATTGTTGTTTTATTCAATTAACCAAACTGAACTTCCAGTCTTGTTTCAAAGTAGAAAACAATAACAATTCGACCTTCGATGTCTTTTTTACGTGTCAATTGTTTTGGTCCAAGGCGCTCTTTGAACTTGATCATATATTTGTCCAAGTATTAATTTTCCTTTTAATCATGTCAGATTTATTACAATTTATCGAACATGTTATTAATTGACAATCAAATAATACTCATAACACTTGTAGAATCGATGTGTTAACATGATTGGGCATCTTTTTAATGCGCCACTGGGAGACGGGGAGGCAGCAGTTGGAGTCGGAACAGTAGGATCATCAGAAGCAATTATGCTTGCAGGTTTAGCATTCAAGAGAAAATGGCAGAATAAGATGAAATCCCTTGGTAAACCCTGGGACAAGCCTAACATTGTCACTGGTGCCAACGTTCAGGTATATATATCCTCAAAAAGTAAGTTAAAATATTAATGTTGTCATGCATTATTGAAATTGGCCTTTGCACAGGTTTGTTGGGAGAAATTTGCAAGGTATTTTGAAGTGGAGTTAAAGGAGGTCAAACTGAGAGACGGTTACTATGTGATGGACCCTGAGAAAGCTGTGGAAATGGTGGATGAAAAAACAATCTGTGTTGCTGCAATCCTGGGTTCTACTCTCAATGGAGAATTCGAAGATGTTAAGACCTTGAATGACCTTTTGATGAAAAAGAATCAAGAAACTGGGTACGTGTCTTTCACAACTCAAGGTTCAAGCCTCGTTGTCACTTGTTTATGAAAATTTTATGTGTAGTAAAGCCTTTAATGTGCCGGGTTTTATTGAGTAGGTGGGACACAACAATTCATGTGGATGCAGCAAGTGGTGGGTTCATTGCACCCTTTCTCTACCCAGAACTTGAGTGGGATTTCAGGTTGCCACTAGTGAAGAGTATTAATGTGAGCGGGCACAAGTATGGACTTGTGTATGCAGGAATTGGATGGGTAGTTTGGAGGAACAAGGAGGACTTGCCTGAAGAACTCATCTTCCACATTAACTACCTTGGAGCTGATCAACCCACTTTCACGCTCAACTTTTCTAAAGGTAAAATAATTTTTTCTTAAAAAAACGACACAACAGTATTCACTAGGGGACATGGTCTAGTGCTTTAGGTCGAAACAAATTGAGGATACTAAATTATCTACCATTTTTAATGTTGCAGGTTCTAGTCAAATAATTGCTCAATACTATCAACTCATTCGCTTGGGTTATGAGGTAATTAAGTGATATAATAGTACTATTGAGGATATTAAATCTTAATTTTCTTGATCTAACTCAATTATCTCTGTTCAGTTATTGATTAAATGGTGTTGATTGATCAGGGGTACAAGAACATCATGGAAAATTGTCAAGAAAATGCAATAGTACTCAAGGCTGGCTTGGAGAAAACAGGGCGCTTTAACATTGTATCAAAAGACAATGGAGTCCCATTGGTGGCATTTTCTCTCAAAGACAATAGACGTCACACCGAGTTCGAGGTGTCTGACGTGCTTCGCCGCTTTGGGTGGATTGTCCCCGCCTATACTATGCCACCTGACGCACAACATGTAACAGTTCTTCGAGTTGTTATACGCGAAGATTTTTCAAGGACTTTAGCTGAGCGCCTTGTCTTGGACATTCAAAAGGTTCTACACGAGCTTGATATGCTCCCGGCTAGAGTTAGTGATCAAATGGCTGCCAAAGAGCATGCCCGGAATGGTGTCGTGGTGAAGAAAAGTGACATCGAGGTACAAAGAGAGATCACAACAGCTTGGATGAAATTTGTTGCTGACAAGAAGAAGACTAATGGGGTGTGCTAAAGCTTCGATTCATCCATGGAATTGCAATTTTTATTCCTCGTGTCTTACATATGACTATCTTTTATTCAGTGTTTCTCTATGTAACCGTGTCTGATTTTTGTAGCGCGGTAAGATTGAAAAGTATTGCACTTTAGTTAAGTGTAAAAATTCTTGTAATGCTGCTAATTATTGTTTTGCAACTCTTATGACTATTTTAGAGTTTGAGAAAATAAAATAAAATATATAGTTTTATTCCTCTCTAGTTCTTGAACACGAGATTATTGTGGTATCATATTGTTGAAGAAATACTTGGTTGAATCTTCATTCATAATTTAACTATTACAATAGGGTGTCTTATATAGAACTACAGAAGAATATTCAATGGAATGAAATATTGTTACAAATAGAATATTTGCAGGAGAGTGTATTCTGACGTAGAGGATGGTGAAGTAGATATATGTAACATCATTGTGGTCCTGAGGCATTGAGCTGGCACTAGGTGAAAGGCCAATAATACCCTTAACATCCCTCCTCAAGTCAAGCGGCAAATGTTGCAGGCGTACTTGTGCACAGTTTGAGGGACCGGGTTGAGGAGAGTGGCTTTGTCAAAGCATCTGCAAGTTGATCTTGACCTGAAATGAATGCCACCTGAGGGGATTTGTTGAGGACCCGATTTCGAACAAAGTGAAAGTCGATTTCAACATGTTTTGTACGCCCATGAAAGACTGGATTTGATGACAAATAAATGGTGCTCATGTTGTCACAGTAGATAGTGGAGCTTGAGGGAGATTCACGTGTAAGTCGCAACACAAATTTTGAATCCAGATTACTTCAGCCGTAGAATTTGCAACGGCCTTGAATTCTGCTTCAGTGGAGGATTATGTTATTGTTGGTTGTTTCTTGGATGACCAAGAAATTAATTTTTTTGCCGAGAAACACACAATATCCACTGGTAGAGCGCCGATCATCGGGGCATCCTGCCCAATCAGCGTCGAAAAAAGCAGTGATACTAAGGCTAGAAGACGGTGTTAATTGCAGATCAAGTGTAGAGGTGTGTTTAAAGTAGCAAAGAATTCGCTTTACCGCCTGCTAATGGGGAACACGAGTGGAGTGCATAAATTGACATACTTTGTTCACTGCAAAAGCTAGACCAGGCCGTGTAAATGAGAGATATTGCAATGTACCAACGGTGCTTTAGGATTCTCAAACAAGTTACCAGAAAATGCACTTAATTTATATGTGGTAGACATCGACGTTTTAACTGGTTTTCCGAGATGGATGTTGGTTCGCAGAAGAAGATCCATAATGTATTTCCATTGTGTTAGAAGCAGACCACTAGAATTGAATGTAGCTTCAACACCCAAAAAAATAATGCAAATTTCCGAGATCAGTTATAGGAAAATCAACTCGTAAAGCAGTGGTGAGTTCTGAAATATATGAGTATGAGGAACCGTGATGAGAAGGTCGTCCACATATACCAAAACGAAAGTGGTGCATTGTCTTTTATGACTGTATGAAAAGATATGGATATGCCGAAGAGATACAAAAACCAAGATCAACCAAACACGAGCTCAATCTGGAGTACTAAGCTCTTGGTGATTGACGAAGGCCATAGATGGCCCTATGTAACCTACAAACATGAGAGGGAAATTTAGGATGAGTGAAGCTGGGCGGTTGAGACATGAACACTGTTTCATGTAGTGGTCCATGGAAGAATGCATTGTGGACATCAAACTGCTGAATATTCCAGTGATGTGAAATAGCCAGAGCAATAACCAATCGGATAGTGGTAGCCTTTACCACTTGGCTGAATGTTTCCTCGAAATCGATACCAAAATGTTGAAGAAATCCCTTGGTGACGAGGCAGGCTTTTTCGTCGTTCAATAGAACAGTTAGCCAACCGCTTTGTTCGAAAAACCCATTTGCAGGTTACAACACTTGAAACCTGAGAAGAAGGAACCAATGACCAGGTATTGTTAGCAATTAAAGCATGAAACTCTTTTGACATTGCCTCTCGCCATTCCGAGTATTTTTTAGAAACACTATAAGAAGTAGGAGTTTCGAGGACATCAGATTTGTTACTGAAAAAGGCTCTTGGTGGAGGCCACCTTATGGTACTGTCTGTGAATTGCTGTAGTCGAATAGACCCTGTCCGAGACCTTGTCACCATTGAATGTGCAGGTTGCAGAGTAACAGGCATGGAAAAGGTCTGCGTTGGTGATGATTAAGCTGGAGAAGATAAAGATGATGGGCTTGGAGGAGGGCCTAAGATGGAAGGTGAATTTGATGGTCTAGTGGGTTGTGAAAATGAAGATTGTTGGAGAGAAGGAAAAATGACATAATTAGGCTTACACCTGGATCGTGGAATGTTAGAATTTTTAAACGGAAATGAGAACTCATTGAACCTAACATCAATGGATGTGTAAATTCGGCCATTGGTACATGGTAGCAAGTATATCCTTTATGTCCTGGATTGAGACCTAGAAAGGCACTCAATTGATCGATAATTGAACTTGGAAGAATTGTAGGGAGCAGTGAAAGGCCAACAGGCACAATCGAAAGTTCTTAATAATTTATAATCTGAATGTTTAAGCAAGAAATGTGGTGAGTGATTATTTAGTGAAGTTATTGGTAAAATATTAATTAGATATACTGTATGCTTGAAAGCTTGAGGCCAGAATATAAGTGTTATAGACGTATGTGCTAGGAGAGCTAATCCGGTATTGATGATATGTCGATGTTTTCGCTTAGCAATTCCATTTTGAGTATGATTATGTGGGCAAGTAATTCGGAGGAAAATTCCATGAGAGGAAAGAAACTGAGAAAGGGACCTAAACTCACCCCCAATCCGATTGAAATTGTTTGATAGAAGCCTTATATTGAAGTTCAACAAGACTTTTAAATTTAACAAAAACAGAGAAAGCTTGAGATTTAGATTGCGAAGGAAACAACCAAGTGTAACGAGTGTAGTCGTCAACAAAGCTAATATAATATCGATAACCATCTTGAGATATATGTGGGAAAGGTCCCCATAAATTAGAGAAAATTAATTGCAAAGGTTCAGTAGATTTTTGAAGTCTTGGAAGCGCAAGTTGAGGATGTGATTTAGCCTTAGCACATGCATCACAAAAAGGAGATGTTATTGAAGGATCAAAAGGCAGCTCATGCTGCTGCAAGATAGAATAGACAAGTTTCAGGGAGGCATGTCCAAGCCGTGAGTGCCATGTGGGAACAGAGATGATAGTCGTGAGAGCTGAAGGCAACGATGAAGTGAAGGAGTAGAGGCCATTATTGATGGTTCTGCAGAGGGGGTTTTTCCCTGAATGGCAATCCTTAACATAAAAACAATCAGAAAAGAATTCAAAAAAATACATTATTATTAGTGCAGAATTGTCGGGCTGAAATGAGATTCTTCTAGAATGAAGGAACGCAAAAGATATTATTAAGAAGAAAAGTGGTAGTTGGAGAAGAGAGAGAGGCTGAACCAGAATGGGAATTAGGGACAACACTTCCATCACCAACACGCAGACTTGCTTCACGGTGATAATTAGCTACTTAGAGATTCAAGTTGGATAGATAACTGGTTATGTGATTTGTTACCAAGTTGAATCCGGGACATAATTTATAGAGGAATAATGTACAGCAACAGGAGCAAGGCTTGTATAAGCTTGATTGAATCTATAGAGGCAAGTGAGAGCACTATGCCCTTGCCGATTGCAAACCTGGCAAACAATACGAGTAGTGGAACCATTTTCATTGCTATCCATTGATAAAACACGACCACCATGATTACCGCGACCACCACGTCCTCTGTATTGATTACATCCACTATGGTTTGGACCTCGAACACCACGTTGTGCAGATTGCTATTTGACATATGAGAATGGTGCTGGAGTCGAGCTTCATGAGCAAGTAGATGACCCAGCAATCCCTCTGTAGTGATTGGTTCAAGCCTGGTTGTGATTGATGGAACGAGAGGATCGTAATCAAGTCCTAGACCAGCCAAAATATAAGGAACAAGCTCTGATGGAGGCAGAGGTTGTCCTGCAGCAAACATCGTATCAGCCAATGTCTTAGCTTTGCGATAATACTCGGATATTGAGTCTGCACCTTTCTTGAGGGAGGCCAGCTGAAACTGAGTTTGGAGAAGACGAGCTTGAGATGCCGAAGCATGGGTAGACTCAAGTGAGAGCACACAATACGAACTGAAGCACAACCAACAACTTGGGTCATAAGCTGCTCAAAAAGAGATGAAATTAGGACCGACCTAACCAGTTTATCTTGTTACAACCAGGATTCATAGGCATGATTAGGAGTGGAGTCGTCTATCAGAGGTTTAGGGAATGGAAAGGAGCCATCGACAAACTGATAAAGTCGTTGGCCACGGAGGTAGGGAACCAATTGTATTTTCCAATATGGTAATTATTTAGGGTGAGTTTGACAGAAATAGTGTGAGAAACATTTGGTTGAGGAGGGTTGAGAGTGGGATTTGAAGTAAAAGGGTTTGAATGGGCGAAGGAATTTGTAGGAGAAGATGGAGAGATGACGCCATTGGAGGTTAATCCTTATAGTGGCTCTGATACCGTATTAAGATTTGAGATTACATCTTAAAAGACCAACCTTATTAAGAGGAGTAACATAATCCTTTATAAGTTGGTTTTTATGTTTACATCTTTATTCGATGTGAGATTATATCCCTTAACATGCTCCTGCAAGATGGTGGCTCGTTTGAACAGACCAATCTTGAAATTCGTATGCTCACTTTTGGAATCTTAACCAAA
This sequence comes from Fraxinus cuspidata, assembly GCA_903798385.1. NCBI lineage: Eukaryota > Viridiplantae > Streptophyta > Magnoliopsida > Lamiales > Oleaceae > Fraxinus > Fraxinus cuspidata. The sequence goes on from CAIGRP010116209.1 coordinate 11,192, forward strand.
TCGATGCCCCCGCAAGATGGTGGTTCGTTAGAGTAGATCAATTTTGAAATCCGTATGCTCACTTTTGTAGTATTAACTGGATCGAATTGCTCGTTAGAGTTTAATGGGTTCTGATACCATATTGAAGGAATACTTGGTTGAATCTTCATTCATAATTTAACTATTACAATAGGCTGCCTTATATAGATCTAGAAGAATATTCAATGGAATGAAATATTGTTACAAAGAGAATATTTGTAGGGGAGTGTATTCTCACGTAGAGGATGGTGAAGCAGATTTATGTAACAACATTGTGGTCCTGAGGCATTGAGCTGGCACTAGGTGAAGGGTCAATAATACCCTTAACACATATTGAACTTCTTTGCCTTTGGACTTCGTAGATTCGAGGATTTTTTTTTTTTTTTGACAAACCACGTTAAAAGGCTCCAACCAGGCATACATTTCTCCCCTTTCGATGTTCTACATATCAAATATGTACATTGCGCATGTTCAGTACTGACCAATTTAAATATTTTCGATGTCATATCAATATTCTCGTTTGAATTGACATAAATAATTTGAATCAGCTATGTTCAATAAATGAAGATAATCAAGTTGGCAGAATCAAATCGGTTTCGAGTTGGAACTGAGTCCATTCACAAGCCTATCACTTTGTAATAAGAAATCCTTCAAAAGGTAGTTTTTGTTAATCAAGGGACCACTTGATTAAGCATCAATTCCTTACAAAACTAGCAAGTTTTTACCTTTAAAAACGTGGAGTAATATACAGCTTCAAATAATTTCCTATTTTCTAAAGAACATATATAATCGAAGAATCTAAATTTAGATAAATAAATTTAGTCCATGTTTAGTTCAACTAAAAAGTTAGATTAAAATCTAAGTTAAAGTTAACAATTAATTTTAACCACACGTTTTATCATTTTTTATCAAAATCTACTAAAAATATGATTTTTTTCTAAACCAAACAGGGACTCAATATAATATCTAGTCTGACTTACGGGTGGATATCTCACCCACAAAACTGACCACCAATCCACATTGAACCGAGTTGGCTGTGTACATTTTTATTGAAGAAATATAATCCAAATCGAGAAAAATTTAAAAATTAAGTATAATTATAAACTAAATACAATTTCGCAAATTGACCCTCAACTCTCTTCAGTATTGTGTTATATTTATGCTTTTTTTTTTTTTTTTCACTTTTTAAGTTTGGAGGGGCCAACAAGTTTTAGAAGGTCCAAAGATTTTAAATTTAAACAAATACGAAAAAAAGTGTTTCCAATAGTTAGAAAAATTTTTAGAGGAAACTAGTCTAATGTGGCATTCTCTAAAAATTCTTCCAAAATAGGAAGTATTTTTAGAAATTAATTTTATAAAAAATCAAAATAGTTTACTCCAAAATTCATCTACAAAAAGCAAAAGTAAGAATAAAAGTCTTGTCAAATGGATTCTAAAAATGTCAAGTGAAGCAGAAAATACTACATCACTCCAATTATTGATGAGCAAAACATGTCACCAACAAATGCTATTGCTCCGAGAAAGCAAAAAGGTCCGACACAAGTGAATGCATAACACTTTTTGTTATAATGAATGCATAATATGCTCCTCATAAATAAAGCGTCTTTTGGACATACCGTGTCTTGACCATTGTCGAGTAAAGACATGTTGGATCGAGCATTTATATTGTAAAAATATAAAATATTATTCCAGGAAAATGTCCTGGGAATTGACAATTAAAGTCTAGTTCTAATAAATAAATAAATAAATTAAAAATAAAGGTTTACTAAAATATGAAAGCCAAAAAGATTTCGCAGTTTCATCAATCTATTTGAGTCTGATTCTCGATATCATTTGAGATGTTTGATTCCATACGGGATGACTCACATTTAACATTCTTTTGACCATACACGAAGACATCAACATATGTCAAGAATAATTTATCTTAGCGTACTTGCCATTGCGTAATACTTGTAATGTATTAAATCTTTCAATTCTTCAAATGTAAATGAAACAAAAAGGAACATGGGCACACGTTCTTTAGTGATCAAACACAAATTGTTAAAAATAAATAAAATGCAATTATTAGAAGTATATTTATCAATACAAAAAAAAAAAAAAGAAATATTTTAATATGAAACTAAAAAATTAAAGAGAGGAGAACTGATTATAACCTCGATAAATTACAAATAAACCTCGAAGAACTGTGACTATATTAATGGGTGGTTAAAATATAGAGTATATCTCTTTGAGTAGATAATTTAGCAATATATTCAAATAATGATTTATATTAAAAACTAGTCATTGGCACGTGCGATGCATGTAGCGTTTTTGAAATGACATATTTAATAATATTTTTTATTGTTATTTTTGTGTCATTTTAATTAGTGTAAGAAACTTGTTCCAAGGATATACTAAACATTGAGCAATATGTAATATCTAAAATAGCTTTAAAATTATTATTATATTTATTTTAACCCCAATTTATTGCAAGGCGACAATGCATACGCAAGTATAATAATTAAAACACTCAATATGTATGACATGTCCACTTCCTTCGAAAAGTTTCAGGAAGAAGAGCAGGAAGCTAAAATGCAATCGAACATGTAATCGAACATCTCCAACACATTCTTTTGTCCCTCCATTAAATAGATATAACATGACAGCAAAAAGATGAAAGGTAGCTAAGGATACTGGGGTTTATATGTATCGAGCAATATACAATAACCTAAAACTAAAAGATTTAAATAAAATGAAATAAGTGGAGGAATCTCACAGTGCAAGAAAAACGATTGGATGGCATTCAACAGGACTGTAGATATCTCCTTGACTAGTCGCACCTCCTAACCTCCTAAAACCAATAAAGTTCTATTAATGCAAGAAAATCCTAATACATCCTTAAAAGACAATGAGAAAAAGAGGAAGTATGAAATGAAAGATCCGGTGGAAGAATAACTACGCACCTTTATGGGCATTGCATCGCTTGAAAAATCGAAGGCTATCAACTGACGTATAATTTTTTAAAATAGAAACCATCTTTCACATGTTAGGTAAAGATCGCCATGATGCAACTCAGAAGCATTTTGAGCAAGCACGGGAAAACCGTACAATATTGCCTGTGCATCAATCTGCCAAAGGTGCCAGCTGTAATCAAAGAATTGGGATGCTATCTAGTAAATAAGCAACATCGATATTAGGCAAATTGTTGTCAAACAACTTCCCCGGGACAATGATGCTAAATCATATCACTCAATCGACATTAACCAAATGGCTGAAAAGAAATATCGACATCTCAATTGGAATAATCCAAAGCTATAACTAGTATGAACCACTGGTCGTAGCCTAATTTATCTTAGAGTTGCTCATGGCTCGATCCATAGCTCCTTGGATGGCTTTTGTACTTAGCCTACTCATTAAACACCTATGGACTATATTGGGTTTGGCCCATTGTCTAACCTAAAATTAACCTAACTATTATATATGGTTGTGCTCCTAGATACCGTGTTATTGCAAAACCCTTGAGTGATAACCTTTGCTGTGTTCTGTCTTCTGCTTCGTGTGTCATTTGCCTTGGTTCCTCTCTTTCTCTGGTTATTTCCCAGCCTGTGTGGCTGCCATAATACCTTCCCTTTGTGTGTTTCTTGGTGGGTACTTAAAGCAACCAGAGTGGGTGAAGTTATAGGTGATATTTTGGGTTGATTCTTCGTGGTGGTGTCGATTGTTTTGGGATTAAACTAAGCCTGGAAACGCATTGGTGATCAAATCTTCTGCACAACAATCGAAAATATCATTTATATAAGAGCATGATCCCTTTTAGGAATCAATTGGCAACAGGATTAAATGAATAAATTCTACAAGAAATCTAAGAAAATAAGATGGTATACATCAATTTTGATAAGAACTTGAACTGCATGGCCACAAGAGCCATTTTCCGTATGGGATAAAGCAGTTCACTTCAATTCAATTATACATAATGAATATAAATTTATAATTCAATTCAGCTAATTTAATACTCAGTAGCACAGAGCTAAAGGTTTTGGAGCTGTATATCTTAAATTGCTAGATCGGCTCTCTCTCTCTAAAGCAGGCTGCACAAGCTGCCCGCATACGATTCAATGGGATTACACTTGACTAATTGAGGGGGTTCTATTTACAGTTCAGTGGGAGAACATGTCAGCCTCGCACATAGCATGCTACATGATCATGTTTAGATAAGTTTTTTGATCTGCTTAAATTGTTATTTAAAGATCTTCCACCCCTTTCACAAACGTCAATTTCCAAATTCACTTGAACTAAGATAAAAGGTGACTCTGAATTTTTGTAAAACAGCTTTGACCTATAAAATAAAAAGATTACCATGGGAGGATTCAACATCCAGAATAAGATTAAGTGCAAAATCATAATATAGAAGTTGACTGTTCAAACCACAGAGGTTGAAATCATCTTGAATATATTCATCGCCAACTTCACAAAATAACTCGTTTCCCCGCAAGTTGAAAAACTACGAAATCCAGGATGTATCATGCCTCTCTGAACTATTAATATCAGATTGTTGACTATTCGATTAAAAAATTATTAAAGACAGTCTTTGGAATAAATATAAATATTCTTTTCCTCTGCCTATATGATGTGTAAATGATGGTTAAGTTACTGCGAAGATGTTTCTTAGTTCCGCCCTCTCTCAGAAAAAAAAAAAAAAAAATTACACATGATGAAAACTTTGGGCGTCCATGAATCCGATATCAGAGAACAGGCCATGCTAGCATGTGTTGCTGTTATTCCAAACTATTCACAGCCAACTATGTTTTGTGTTATGAATAAAATAGATATAATGTAAGAATAAGGCTTGATTAGATCACATTTATAACAAGCACCATTTTCAAACCTACTGAACAGCGTGTGATGAGTTAGACTACCAGTCAGGTAACAAGCAATGACTATAGTCTGCCTTTAGTTTCATGGAGCTAACTTTGCCCAATCATTTGCATTCAAAAAGAAAAACTAAATAGAAATATAGAAGTATGACGAAGCAATTACAGTGTGACCTTCACATTATTATTACTGCAAGAAACTACTAACATAAGAAAAATATATCGTTGTATAAAATAATATTCTTTCTCAAGATTAACAATGATTGTTAATATAAATTATGCAACATTATAGATGCATACTCATTTTTGAGGATAATCCTTAACTAAATTACATGCCATGAGATAGAGCTTGTTGAAATGTCCAAGCTCCATAGCTGCTCCTACATACACCAGAGTACATTTTAGGTGGAAATGATCATTCTCAAGCAATCTGAATTAAATCATGTGTAGCCACACAAGTGGCATTGGTCGAGGAATAGAAGTAAATAGCATCATTCAGTTTACAAAAATAATCAACCCACATTGACGTTACTTGGAAAGCATTTATGGTATTCAACACACTGATAATTTCATTATGTTACGACATATTCTAGACAATAAAACACAAATACAACCATATGACAATGATATAATGCATGTCATGACCCTTCTATACAAGTACTGAATTGCTCAGTCGCACGTGCCATATTAAAGAAAATGTGACATATTAAAGAAAAGAACTACGACGACTCCTAACACTCATAGAAGCTTTCCCTCTCCACTCTGTAAGCTACATATTAAAGAAAATCGCTTCTAATGACTCCTCGCAATCACAAAAGCTTCCACTAATGGCTCCGATTTAACTTAAGGCCAAACAAATTTGAACGAAATATTTTAATCAGTTGACATTGCAATCCATCCTTGTTTTCTCCAATATGAGCACCCACACTCATCAAAAAATGTGTTGGTCCTTAGCTCTCTCTCCTTTTCATTCCAAATTCTTTTCCAACGCACACACTATTAGCATTCAAGAAACAAAATGAAGTTATTCTATGAAGCATTTTTTTAATTACAATTGGAGAATTACCTTGGTGGGTTGTTCTCGCAGCAAACAATGTTGAAATTTGAAAACCCCACTACTTTTCTTGAGGCCTTCAAAAAACAGAGCAGATTTTTTAGAGTGAATTATGGGTTGAAATAAAAACAATATGAAAACGTGATGCATTCAATTCGAACGCAAAAGAGTAAAAGAAGGGGCTGACTTGGGTGTAGACAAGAGTGAGGGGGTGATGAAGAAAGGAATGAAAGTGCGAAAAGGAAACAAGGGCCATTTCTCCTTTGCTTTCTTGAGTTTGCTTACAAGTTGAGAAATTGGGTAAAAATTGTTAGCGTACGTAGCTTTGCTTCAGCAAAAAATCTCCCTCGGGAGAAGCAAGTGATGGTAATATTACTTGCCAGAGCAGAGTTAGCTGATGCAACAACTGCTTCACCAAGATTACGATAAGAGGTCGTTGGGTTAGTTGTTGATCCAAGCCCAACTAAACCTACCCTTTTTGAACCAAGTCTAAGAAGCATAAGAATTGTTGACTGTCCAGTTTTTCTGGTAAAATCCTCCTCAGTTGAGGCTTCAAACAAAGAACCACTAATTCGGAATCCAGTTTTTGCAATGTGGAATTCTTGAACTTCGAGTTCTCATCTTTGGCCATGTCCTTCTCTGTAACACCTACTTCAACAAATAGAAAATAGAGAAGAAGAAAGGAAAAGTCTTCGTTGTGTGGGGGAAGTGGAGTAAAGAACATGGGTGGTGGTGTGGGAAAATGAAGGAAGAGTGAAAAGAGAGATGAAAATGATGGTTGCGTAAGAAAGTCAATAAAGTAGCGTCAGTTAAGTTAGTCGCTCAAAAAATGGGAAGTGCCAAAAAAAAATCAAAATTGCCGGTTGAAGAAACGTCGTCGTATTGGACGAAACTATGAACGGTGCATATATATATATATTCATTCTTCTAAGTAGTAATGAGATATGTTGAGAGGGAAAAATCTAGCATATTAGCACAGAATGTCCACCAAGTAGACCTACCCACTTAGGGGAGCCATCATGTAGAAAAATTATCATGACACGTCTAAAAAGGGGTTCTCCTATGATATTGTATCGTCTGTTATAACCAATCAAATGAGTGCAACAATAACTTAAGAAACAAGTTACGACTTAGATATCATGATAACTTCTTGTCACTAAACTCCTCATTCGTCAGAAACTCTCCGAATATGGAAATAGCACAGATGCCGAGGTGTACACCGTAGCTTGACAAAACCAAGGCGACGAGCTCGGGGCTTATAACCTATATAAGAGGGAAAGACTCAATGAAAGAGGCCAAACTGAGTCAATTCTCTATAATGTTATTAAGCAAAATTTATGTAATAGTACAATCTTGTGTTCACCCTAAATTTTAGCTAGCAACACTGTTATTCTATTAAAAAATTCTTCGAGGTGATCTAAAAATGTAACATTATTTTTCATCATTATTAGTTTAGCGCTAGAATGAGTCCTCTGCTAAAGGAACCCACATTTCAATTATCCCTCAGAAAATCTTTCAAGAGACCAAAATGAGTGACAATGCTGGATCAAGAAGTCATTCTATTTCAAATCCTTCAAGCTCCATTATTTCTTATACATGACATTCCGTCGAATTTTTTCTTTTGCTATGCTCTCTCCAGCTACGCAACAGCAACCTCCACCATGTTGCTTCGTATTCGCAATCACTTTCCAGTACTCGAAAAAATTCCTTCGGCCATAAAAAATCAGTTGAAGAAACCAGAAATCTCTCTACCAAACAATCCTATGGCCTCAAAATCTTTGTCACCGATTTCCCACCAAAACAAATATGCATAAAAATTTAATACTAAAAATTTATCTTCACTTGTTCGTCGAAATATAAAACCTCAAAACAAAACCATACACAAGAAGCCAATAAAAATCCTCCAACTGAAATAAATTAAGCCCATATTTGATGGTCATTATAAAAAAAAAAAGATATTTTGAATAGAACCTCAAAATAAACCCATACACAGGTAGCCAATAAAAATCCTCCAACTGAAATAAATTAAGCCCCTATTTGATGGTCATTATTGATAAAAAAAATTATATTTTGAATAGAACCTCAAAACAAACCCATACACAGGGAGCCAATAAAAATCCTCCAACTGAAATAAATTAAGCCTATATTTGTAATTCAAATATTTGTCTCAAAAATATTTTTTATTTAGTTAAAGATTTAAACCATGAAGTTATACTTGGCACTCCTTCTATTGTTCAAATTCATCCCTTTCAAGCCGATTCAAAATGACTTACTACAAATATTTTGGGTCAAGAAATATTTTTCAAATTTACAATTCCACCTTCTTGTAAGGATGTTAATTCATCAAGAAGCATCAATTTCAAAAATTATTTAGAATATCAATCTCACGAAAAAGCACATTTAATTTCTCAAAGAAGAAATTAAATTTCAATGAATTGAAGAGCCGTTACAAAACTCTTCAATAAAAGAGAAAATTTCTTCTTTTCAACAACAAATTGAAAATGAAATATGTTCTACTATTCCTAGTGTTTTTTGGGATCAGAAAAAACATATTGTTTTACTTCCATATGAAAAAGAATTTCATGACTCCATGATTCCTACCAAGTATTGTCCTATTCGAATGAATAAGGAATTGCTTGATTTTTGTGTCAAAGAAGTCAAAGATTTACTTGAAAAAAGGATTAATTTGTCCAAGTAAATCTCCATGGAGCTGCTCAGTTTTTTATTTCAATAATTCTGTTGAAATTGAACTAGGAGTTCCTACACTTGTAATTAATTACAAGCCTCTCAATAAAGCTCCTATATGAATTCGATATCCATTACATCAAAAGAAAGATTTGTTAAACAGACTACTCAAAGTTGTTATCTTTTTAAAATTTGATATGAAATCTGATTTTTGGCAGATTCAAATCAAAGAAGAAGATAAGTACAAAACTATTTTCAATGTCCCTTTTAGACAATACGAGTGAAACGTTATGCCATTTGGTATTAAAAAAAAATGCTCCTTACGAATTTCAAAAAGTTATGAATGATATTTTTAATAACTTTCAAAATTATATCATTGTTTACATTGATGATATTCTAATCTATTCAAAAAGTTTAGAACACCATTTTAAACACCTCAAAGCGTTCATTNGAATTTCAAAAAGTTATGAATGATATTTTTAATAACTTTCAAAATTATATCATTGTTTACATTGATGATATTCTAATCTATTCAAAAAGTTTAGAACACCATTTTAAACACCTCAAAGCGTTCATTCATGTTGTTAAGAATAATAGTTCATCTGTGTAGGCTAAGAAAATTGCTCTTTGTCAAACACACATTAAGTTCTTAGGCCATTTCATTCATCTAGGAACCATTACACTTATTCAAAGAAGTTTTGAATTCTCAGGTAAATTTCGTTATGAAATTCTAGATAAGACAAGTTTACAGTGTTTTTTTGGCCGTGTCAATTATGTTGTCGATTTTGTCAAAAATTTCAGGCTGCTTTGTGCTCTACTTTTCTAAAGGCTACAAAAGCTTCCACTACCATAAACTCAAGAGCACACTTTAACCGTCCAAAAAGTCAAAACAGCTGTCAAAAGTATTCCATGCTTATCAATAATTGATGCTCTTTCATCAAATGTTGTCGAGACTCGTGCGTTAGACATAGGTTATGATGGGGTTCTAAAGCAGACTCCAAAAGAGTAAAATCAAGAATAGTTGGTTAGATTCCATTCATGAGTTTGGACTGGCCCTCAGATAAGTTATTCAACTATCAAAAATAAAATTTTATCAATAGTTCTATGTATCTCAAAATTTTAAGATAATTTAATGTGTAAAGAATTTGTTTTAAAAACAGATTGTAAAACTTCAAAAGACGTTTTGTAAAAAGTCGTTAAAAACCTTGTTCCAAAACAAATATTTGCAAGTTAACAAGCTATTTTGTCATATTTTGATTTTAAAAGAGTATATATACAAAGAAAATCTAATGTTCTTGCAGACTTCCTCACAAGAGAGTTCATAGAGAAAAAACTTTCTTGAAAAGAAATATTGTGAGAATATCAAAGAGAGAAAAATAGTGAGATCTTCAAATGGATTCTTCTTCTAAGAAGAATAAAAAGAAAAATTCAATTCCTCTACTTTCAATTGAGGATTATATTCAAGGATCATAGAAAGGAAAAAGTTTTTCTACTTCTCAAAAGACAACTTTAACTTCAAGAACTTTGTCCCTCTCAACTTTTCAAAAACCTGGAAAGGTTCAAAACAAAGAAATTTTTGAATTACCAAAGCCTTCAAATTATAAAAAAGCCTTTCAACCTAGTTTTGGTAAATTACCTGAAATCAACTCTTCAAAAACCTTTCGTTATTTTACTAAGCCTATTCAATTACCTGTCCAAAAAATTGAAACACCATGGACACATAGGTGTTCAATTCTAAATGAATGCCTTCAATATTTTTCCTCCTCATTTCTATTTCAAGCCTAGAAATATTATCAAATCAAGAGTCTTTTATAAGCCATCCTTATTAAATCTGGATCGGCTATCATAACCCATACTCATAACCTTCAAAATTCAAACCAAATTGAATTTTCAAAAATTAATATCCAAAAGGTTTTGTCTTATGGATTGGGGACAAAACCCATGGGACGAGAAACGAATGCGATAATCTAAATATGATACTTTCGAATCTCATTTCAATTCTTGACTATAATGATGCTTTGTTTCATTTTTTTTTTTTAAAACCAGTGACTCACTCTTGATTTATGCTTTTCAACCAACCTTGTCCTTCAAATATTTTAAAATGGTTTCAGACATGGTTCGAATATTTTGGAATTGATGAAAAAGTTTTAGCTAATCTTACTTATCAAGGATTCAAACACCTCAAATCAGAGGCAAAACAATTTTTAAAACCTCAAGAAAAAGTTTTGTTTCAATTCGCCTTCATTCTCAAAATTTCACGAATATTTTGTTGGGATTTCAATATCGTTCAGATACCAGATTCTGAATTCAATACTAAACGTTTAATTCGGAGATTCAAAGTCAAATGTTGGTCAAAATTTTATGAGACACTTTGATGTTCTAAAACTGTAAACTCATGCATTTAAGAACGGGAGAATATTAGCGTTCCAAAAGTTTCCAAAAAGGATCAAGAAAATTAAGCCAATTTTCTTGCTGAAAAATCAAGATTAATGTCAATGTTTCATTAGGCAAGACCCAGAGGAACTGTCAATTATTTCTAAAAAAATTGCTTTTCTGACAGAATCAACTTCAAGAAAATCCAAGTCAATTCAAGAAAGCTCTTCTCCAACAAGTTCAGAAATTGATTATGCCCAAAGCAATGAAGATGGCTGCTATATGATCAATATTGATGAACTAATTGAAGAAGAAAATCAAAGAAATTCAAAGAAAATTTAAAATGACTATATGGACCTTAGATAAATACTGACAATACACGGTTCAAGCTTCAAGAAACACTATTTTCAAATTATGCCTTCCACCTCAATAGTTGTTCATATTGGCATTACCATCAATCAAAACAAATAATGACAAAACATTAATACATGAAGCTTTAATAAAGGAGATTCTATTTTAATCAACTTTATTAAAGCCACTTTATTAAAGTACGTGCATTATTTCTAAAAGAAGATGCTAACAATGGACAACTAGATTCAAGGATTTGGAGATATATTTGGGGAATTCAAAGCCAACCTTAAAAAAAAAAAAGGGTTTTACATATAACTTTATATTTTCTCAGTTATTTTGCCATATTTGTGATGTATTATTATAAATATTCTTCTTTTCATCATTTGTATAAAATGAGCTAGTAATTTGTGTTGGGATTTATGGTAGTAACTTAACCTAACTTTAATTAATTTTAATATTTGTCTTTTATTATTAAAATACTTATTTCATGTGTTTATTATTGTGTTGAATTCCTTTAATTTATTTGGCCATTAAATGATTGAGTTTAGTGATTTGTACATCGTTCGAGAAAAGATTGTACATTTTACAAATAGTAAATATTTTAGGTTTGTGTAGGGGATAGATATATATCCCTAACTCTGTGACCCATTAAGTTATTTTCACAAAGATTTAATGCAGTTGTTTGGTTTTAATCGACATATAGATATAGTCAGTCAATTTGAGTTAATTTCGCTTAAGAGAAGTAATTAACTAACCTTTAAAAATCGGATCTAACAAAGTAAATGAGTAATTTATTAATTGACTTGTAGAGAATTAATTAGGTGACAGTTAAGCAAAACCAAAAATCCTAGCTACGTTTTCCTCTAAAATTCTCAAGTGTTGTTGTTTTCTTATTTTGTAGAATTTTAGTTATTTTTTCCAAAATTAAAATCTTTATTGTGTGTTTATCTTTATTGTTAGAATTAAATTGGTTAAAGTTGTATAATCGAAAGTAAACATTCTTCAAGGGATCGACAACTCAGACTCAAAAAGTCCACTTTATTACTTGAACGCAACTTGTGCACTTGCAGTATATAATTTTAGTAAACAAGTTTTTGGTGTCGTTGTCGGGGAACGCTTTTTACTTTGATTACCACTTTAATTAGTTTTTGTTTTAACAATTTCTTTTTTATTTACTTGTTTCTTTTTATTTTTATATTTTTGGCTAACCCCTGTATTTTTAATCTATCTTTTTTTTTTAAATTCATATTTGTACTTTTCGGTTATAGTTGTATTATTCCAATTTTGGTAAAATAACAAAGTGTTTGCATGTAATCTCTATATTGACTATGAAAATATGCTTGGAGGTCCAAGATGCGAAATTTGTCAAGTGATGCATTGTACATGGCAATGCTTGTATTCGTGCACCGATACTTCAATGTCGAAACTTCTTTGGTTTAGGCAATATTTGAAATGTAGAAAACAAGTACTAGACAATTTCGATGGCAGTAACATGCTTGTAGGAGATTATGCACTTGATGATTGGGACGATGATATCAAATTTCGGGAGATGGGCCTCCATTTTGAATGAAAAGGTACTTGCAAAGTATTACCTACTTACCAAGTTGTATGTAGATGACATGTTTGTGGGAGATTGCAAATATTGGGATGGATTTAAGAAGTGGGGGTATAATCCACTCGACGGAGTTAATAGGAAAGACTTGCCATTGCCCGTAGAGCTCGATGGCAGACCAGTCATTCACTCCGAAAATGAGTCAACTATTGAAGAAGAACTTGAAGATGATGACAAATTAATAACAACGGGACTAAATGAAAATGTGGCAATCAATGAGGAGAAAATCAACTTACACTCTTCCGACTTAGTTGATTGCCAAGATATTGATTTTGTGATTAAGTCTGATAAGGCGATAGAAATCTTCATAACTGAAGTTGAATTGAATGAAATAGGCAAGTCTTATTATATAGAAAGGGACAATGTTGATTTTTGGAAATCTAATGAAAAGAGGAACAAAGCCAAACGAAGAAAAATGGGCAAGGTATCCAAAGTCTTCTTTAGATGCCCATGAGTCAATTGCCAAAGTCAAGCTAAAGATTATTAAAAAGCGCTTATTGGGAGGCAATCAAATTTTCTAACTTTTATGTTTTCATAATTGATTTTATACATTTTATTATTTTTATATGATTAGATATCATTGTTTTTGTAGGTGATTTTTGAAGTCCCACATATACATGGCTCCTAACAAGTTTGGGGCAATTTGGTATACAAGAAGTTCACGTGTTCAAGTTCATCAAAAGCATCACAAGTCCAATTTAAGATTGGTACCTCTTCACAAATATATTACTACTCTTTTATCTTGTTCTTTACACATTGAGGACAATGTGTAATTTAAGTTTTGGGGTAGTTGTGCTTTAATTGTTATGATTTTGTGTTGACATTTTAGATAGCCTTGCAGGCTTAGGGTTGCTTGATGTTTAAAATTGTTGTTGAGTCATGAGCTATGCATGACTAAATATGCTATTTGTGCCTAATGTTTTTAAAAAAAAAAGCTTATCCATGTGAGATTTCAAGTTACTTTGAGCAGAATAGTCATGATTAATTGTTATCTAGATATGAGAATTTTGGATTGATGGATATATTTTTGAATTGGTAGGAACTAGGTTGTGAGTTGCGTATAAATGTTTATCAATTGTACCTTTTCTTCTCTTTCACTTAACTATATTGTGAGATAAGTTTATGGGTGGTCGAGCTGGTGAAGGATATTATCTAGAAGTGTGTTGATTCTATGTGTATTGAAAAAAATAAATTGTGTGGAGTGTCTTTTGTCAAGTATAAGTTAGGTAATGACCATATGCTAGGGATCTAAGCCCCATTAGTTTTGTTGTACTTAAAAGATTGATTTTGCACTAGTTAAGTTTAGGCCTCATTAAGTAGCTATTTTTACTCGAGTTATTAAGTCCGTTGGGGTATTTCAAAATCTGGTATCCTTTGGTCTAAACAATCGGGAAGTTATCAACCTAAAGCTCGCTACAAGGGTCAATAGGAAAACTTAAGGGAATGAGGTCAATCACGAGCTTTTATTGAAAATTTTGATGAAATTGTGCAATTATATTTGATGTTTGGGCTTAGATAACTAGTGATTTTGAATTACTTAGTATAAGCTTCAATGTCAAAACACTCATCTAATGGAGTGGATAGATTTTTGTCATTACTGGTTATGCCCAACCAAATTAGAGTGGGAAAATAATAAGTGATTTGATAGAAACATTTAGGGGGGGGGGGGGGAAATAAAAATGTACATATATATATATATATATAATGTGAATCTCACGAGTGGGCAACGAAATATTTAACCACGAAGGGTTGGGTTGGAGTCAATTTGAAAAAAAATTCCGTCTTGACAACTTTTTTCATAATGTAGATAATGATTGAAAGTGGCTAGACACACGCACCGATTGAACATTTGATAAACCTAAATTATTTTTGCTAGTATTATTTGGAGTATATTTATGAATTGATTATACAATTTTACACTTGTTGATTATTATGGCAAGCTATCTAATGTTGCTAATCTTTATCATGTATTACTTGATTATATTAATAAATAATCTTGCTCGAGACGAGCAAGAACTTAAATTTGGGGGTATTTGATAAGTGTATTTTTGTACAGTTATTTAATACCTATATATTCTTATTATTGATAAAAATGAGCGAATTTCTACTCATAATTATGTAATTATTGCTTTTGTAGGTAAAAATCACCCTAAGGAAAGAGAACAAGACAAAATGAGGGAAAATTGACTAAAAGTGTGTAAAATTGTGAATTTGGGCACCAAAGTGAGCGAAGTAGAAAGTTGAAGGATCTTGGATGCAATTTATGAAGAACATAATTGATATAAAGTCAAAATTTGATGACCAAATTGTTTAAGATCAAAGTTGAGGGACCTGACGTGCAATCACCTAAGGGACTTGGCTGCTAGGGGCTTCTTCCTTGCTAGTTTTTCTTTGTTTTCATTTTTTCTTTCTTTCATTTTCTTTTCTTCTTCCTTTTCAATTTCTTGGTATTTTGGGGATACAAATCAAGAACACAAGGAGAATACATTCAAGGATTTGGAGAAATATTTGAGGAATTCAAGGCCAACCTTAAAAAAAAGGGGGTTTACATATAAATTTGTATTTTCTTAGTTATTTTGCCATATTTGTAATGTATTGTTATAAATATTCTCCTTTTCATCATTTGTATAAAATTGACTAGTTATTTTAACCTTACTTTAATTAATTTTAATATTTGTCTTTTAATATTAAAATGTTTATTTTCATGTGTATTTATTATTGTGTTGAATGTGTTTGACCATTAAATGATTGAATTTAGTGATTTGTACATCGTTCGAGAGAAGATTGTACGTTTTACAAATAACAAATACTCTAGGTTTGTGTAGAGGATAGAGATATACTCCTAACTCTAGGTGACCAATTGAGCTATTTTTACGAAAAATTTAATTCGGTTGTGTGATTTTAATTGACATAGAGATATAATATGTCAATTAGGGTTAATTTTGCTTAAGAGAGGTAATTAACTAACCTTGAAAAATTGAGTCTAACATAGTAAATGAGTACTTTATTAATTTGCTTGTGGATAAATTAATTAGGTGACGGTTAAGCAAAACCAAGAATCCCAACTACGTTTTCCTCCAAAATTCTCAAGTGTTAATGTTTTCTTATTTTGTAGAATTTTAGTTATTTTTCCAAAATTAAAATCTTTATTCCGTGTGTTTCTTTTTATAGAACAAAATCTACCAAGAGTAACAACTATTTTTTGCATTGAAGGATGTTCACATTGAAAAGTTTAACTTGAAAGAGTTTTCCATGTTTCTTGTTAACATGTTTATTTAGAAATCATCTTACCAAAAACTTTGAAATGTGCCCACTCATAAAAACTTTAATCTTTAGAAGAATCATAAAATTCTTCTCATAAAGATTTAATTTCTTCTTTTTGATAAAAAATTTTTAAGAGTGACAAGAAGTTGTAACAACATAAGTTTGATCAGTTTTGAATTCATTCTCTTTAACAATAGTAGAGAAAATGACATTACATTGACTATCCAACCTTTCAGATGGATTAGGCAACATGTTGGACAAAGTTGGAAATTCGGGATGTTCTAAATCATCGTCTTTGTCGGAAATGTATCGAGTCTCTGGAATATTTGGATTAAGATTGATTCCCTTGAGTTTTTCAGAAGAAGTTGAAAACCTTGAAGTTTTTATAGGAATTTCAGATCTATGTTCAGATTTCGGGAATATGACCTTCAAAGACCTTTTGATGTTGATCCATAAAAAAATCATCTTGACATGTCCATCAAGAAAAGAGATAATTTGATTTGGAGTATTACGAACAAGAGTAGGAATTGGATTTTAAGCATTTTCAAAATCCCATTCTAATCCTCTGGATTGAAGATTCCATGGTATCCTTTTAAGAATCATGGTATTAGAATGAAAATGGTTAACCTCAAGAAGGCTTTATTCTCTAGAAAATGAGCGACGAGCTCGGATATTGAGTTGAGTGTTCATAAACTTATAATATATTCAATATATTAAAACAAATAATTTAAAATATCATCAATATCGAAGTTTTTCATTTGAATATGAGGATTAAGAGTAATAAGAATAGCTCCATCATTAAAACAATAGTAAAATTTGGATAACAATTTGAAAAAATAGGGCCACTTATAAATTTGATTCTAAAACATAAAGTAATTAATGTTCAAATTTGAGAAATCTCTTATCTCTAAGAGTCAAGAGAATAAGAATATCTAAACCAAGTCTAAACAATAGTTTAACAACAATTTGAATAAGTCCCACATGAAAATATTTAAATTTTTTTTCTATGGGATTGAATAGCATAAATAAATTTATTTGAGATGATTAATTTTTGATAGCAAGAGTTTGCTCAAAAGTTTTGATAACATAATCTTGACGAAAATCAAAATTTCATATTTCATAGATAGAACCTTTTTCTACCTTTGGAATAGTCCAATTATGCAATTTTTGTTCAATTTTTGCAATTTGAAGTTCACGAATATTGAAAGAATCTATTTATGATGATGATGATGCATGATCTTGATTCATTTTTTCTTTATCTTAAAAAGTGTTTGAAAGATTTTCAGTTTTATTACTAGAACTATGAGATCTCCTGAACCAACTAGAAATTAAAGACATTAGAAATTAAAGACATAATTTGAATAAAATGATATTATAATAACATACCACAGTAGACACAATGCTACAAATAGACTGAATCCAACCCAACCTACAACGAGACCGCCATACGCTATTTCTCAGCTTAACATGGTGACCAACGCTCCAACAAGCTCCAAGGTAACCACTTTCTCCCTTGATACTATACCTAAAACAGTACACTCACTATAACCTTATTTGAAATATGATGTTCTAGCAACGCTACACTTGGAAAAGTATGAACGATCTTGATTGATTTACAGTGCCGATTATTGAAGATGGAGGTTCGATTGATGATCATTGATTCAAGTTCTTCGACAAATCTATCCATGGAAAGGGCATGTAAACATATAGGCACCACTATTCAATTCTCAACTTTTTCGTTTCTAAAAGGTAGCCCCCATTTGGCCCCCATTATTTGAGATTATAATTTTTGGAATAGTGTTTTTTTTTTTTGAAAAATTTGTAGCTAAAAAAGAAGAATTTTTTTTGGATTTATGTGTAATATTAATTTATTGGAAATGTGTAATTGATTAGAAGAGAAAAAAATTATTATAATTTTAATGAGGGCCAAACAGAGATTTACTATACCAGGATTGACCCCCGCCCCACCTTTGGCTGGTCCTCTATAGGTTGCTTTACCCCATCCAAAGTCGACATCTTCAAATCCAGCCCTTATCACATTTAATATGAGGTAAGTCAAGTGTGGTCACCCTCTAATGACCATAAGATCTACCACTAATTTCATGTATTCCTCAGTAACATTGGATTTGGTTTTTGTTACAAGTTCAAGTGCATATCCCAATGATTTCTTGCGTAGATTATTAGCCATTGATATTGCTACCAGGAATGCAATTGCATTGCTGTAGTATCCATCAGAAAGGGGATGATTGAACCTTTTTTGTGCATTCACTATGTAATGTATGCGTATTTCCTCTTCGGGGTTGGGAGAAATGGCCATTGTGCTAAAGGCATGCTGTTAATAACTAGAATGTGGAGAAATTGTGCAGTTGGGGAGGGACAAGTTTGCGAAGGTTGTTTATTTCCTTAGAGCAAAAAAGGGACAATTTGTGGACCATGTCGTCAAGTGGGATTATGGTTCCTTTAGTGTCAAGTACTTGGTTATACTCATGATGTTTACATGATTCACGTGGTGCTAGTCGGGCTTTAAGTAATTCTCTCTACCACATTGGTAACATAGAAGGGGTCGGTGCACCTCGGGTAATTTCACCCACAGCCGCCATGAATTGGACTGGTTCAACTGTATCTTTCATGGTGTGATTGAGACGTAGGGCAAAGATAAAACTGCCACATTTGAGGCATGTTACCTACAAATAGAGACATTAATTTAAATGAAAAAGTTTATAGTAATCTCTATAATTATGCATTCTCCAATGATCCTTTGTAACATTTAGAAAATTCTATTTACTATAATTCAAAATTTGTTGAAAAATACGGATTGTAGATCGTCCATGTGGATGACCGATATACAAGCCATCAAAATGGATTGGAGAGAATGATTTGAATGAAATTCAAACCCATAATTTCCTTCAACCCCATCACTTCAAAAAATAAAATAAAAACTCCAAATAACTCCCATCACTTTGTTTAGCAATTGAAGTGAGAGAAAATTGTGATTTCCAGTGGGATTTATGGGAGTCTGAATCCCACATCGGAAGTATGGGCTTCCTTTGTGTGGTTTATATGGGCTTGGGTTCTCCAACCACATTAGCTAGCTTTTGTGGGCTGGCTCTTCCATGTTCTATGACATTAGTATCAGAGCAGATACCATGTCTTTAGGTCTCAGTTATCACTTAGGGTGTATGGGCACCCGCTCGACGTGGACGCCAAGTCGGAAGCGTGGTGGGTTGTCATGATTTCCAGTGGGATTTATGAGAGTTTGAATCCCACATTGGAAGTATGGGCTCCTTTGTGTGGTTTATATGGGCTTGGATTTTCCATCCACATTACCTAGCTTTTGTAGGCTAGCTCTTCCAAGTTCCATGACAAAAAGATAGAATGAAAATAGTGTAAAATTCGTATGTGAAAATACACCGAAATTGGAAAGGATCTAAAATTAATATTTTGGCATAAAAACTCACAAAATTAGGTACTTAGATTGTGGATAATAAATCTTTCCATTGTGATCGTGATTGAGACCATTGAAGAACAAGAAAATTCAGATTTTGGAGCTTCGAAATGCAAGTGATTCAACCACACAATGATCTTAGAATTCATCATTTCAAGTAGGAACCTTAACCAAAAATTCAAGTTAAAGAATGATGTGAATTTTTACATTGGTATCAGAGCCTTAAATGTTGTTTTCCTTGCATATATATTGCTATAAATTGAATTGAAGATATAAAAATGCATATATGTCATTTTTCCTTCAACTTGAGCACCTTTAATGAAAAGTCATGATATACTCCACATAAATTCATAAACATTATGCCATATGTTCCTGTTAGCATGTAGAATATTTTTACAAAATTTCATCTTGTTTAGCTTTGTTCATTGGGCGAAAAATGAAACCCTAGTTTAATAAACTGAAACTTCATAATGTGATAATTAATTGTACACTATGTTTCATGCTTTCTATTTGGTATGGATGGATAAATCCTCTTGAAATCTTTCCGACGGTATAGAAATGATTAAATTTGATCTTGAAATAAAGAAGTTATGTCCTCTCAAAATTTAGTCGAAAATTTGTAAGTTATTGAAAAGTATAAGGAAGATGAACAATAATTTTTCTTTCTAGCCCACTTTTTGAATAATTTGTTTGTGTCCCAAACATAGCATTAGAAATTGATGTTGTAAAATCTGACTGCACAAATGAACTTGGAACGTTAAAATTAGTTGAAATGACCAATTAAAAAAAACTTTTGGGGTCGGATTAGCATGCACGAGCCGCATCTGTGTGTTCGCGCACCCTTATTCATATTTTTATTTTAAAAAATTAAAACATGGTCCTACGTGTGATGGCGCTGCAGGACCCAATTAAAAATCTGAAAATTATATATTAGTCCCTGAATTATTCTTAATTTTTTGGTATATTTAAATAAGTTTTAGATATTAAATTTTTTTTTGTATTTAATGATTAAAAACAATTTTTAAATAGGCATTAACATATTTTTTTTAACTTAATTAAATTTTGAAATTTTTTTTATAAGATCAAGAGTATTTATTAAGTTGTATTTTTCAAGTGGGAATTAATTTTTATAATGCTCTCGAATTTTAAAAATTGAAAAATAGTGAAAAAAGAATTTAAAATACCACATTTTCTACATTCATAAGTTGTGTAGGTATTGATTAGGTTATTGATTCATTATGATTTATTTTCAATTTAGTGCTTAATTAGATAAGACTGGATTTATACACACTTTTAGCATTCTTAGATGAGAGGTTAAATAAGCATGGGCTATGGAACTTGTTGAAAAGCTATGTAGTTATCAAAATTAATAAATGGATCCAAAACATAATTTAGTGGAATACGTGAATATTTTTGTGGGCATTTTTAGTGATAAGAAGAATATAAGAATTATGATGTCACTTCCCATTCGTTGGGATTGTGTTGCAAAAGAGATTAAAGTGATGTTGAGAATCTATGTGATAAAACTTAAATTATATGAGTTTTATTCTTCATTTATAATTGAAATTATTTTCAAAAAGAATTAATTTGTGACATTATGATAAATGTCATAATTGAATAAATGTGAACATTTATGTTTTTATTGCACGTTATGGAGTTATATTATTGAATTGCATGATATCTGTTAATTCATTAATTTTTATGAAGGCTAAGGTTAGTAGAATTAATGAGGTCTTGCTTAGACTTATTGATTATCAATTGAGTGATAGTTTGGTGATTGGAAGAGATAGATAAAATCTCACCTAAAACTATTTCATTCATCGGTTGAGTGGGAGTTTTGAAGTTGTAAGAATTAATTAGTCTTCGTTTAAAACTCATGAAATTTTGCATTATGAAATTAAATTTATTATAATAAAACAATAGAATTGCGGATGATGATTGGGAATATTAGGAACTTTCGACTCTGTGCCTAATGTTGAACTATCATATATGTTAATTTGTGTTAATGCAAAATGTATATGTGCATTGATTGAAAATAAAATGTCTAAAAAATTTGATACATCATGGTATCAAAATCTATAGTTGTTGACTTTAACAAATGTGATAAGCTAAATGTGATAATATTTTGCATAATAAGATTTTGAGTGTATTAGAAGAGCATGATGATACTTTTAAAGTTAAAGTACGGAAAAATGTATATTCTAGTACTTGAGCATTTGAATTGTTAAGTCCCGGTCTTATTTTCGAATGTCGTTGATTTGAGGTGGTTAACAGAGTATTGGCATTTTAGTTGGTTACTATGTTTTTTTAATAAGTAGTAAGTTCAAACTAGTTTTTCTTAATAGTTGAGAACTTTGAAAGTCAACCTGATTTACAAATTGAAGCGTCAATTTTCTTTATTAAGGCTACTCACTGTTATTATTAAGTTTCAAGGAAATGCTCATGTAGCAATATTCTAGTTCGTATAAGACTTCTGGTTTTAAGAATTAAATGAGCTAGAATAAATGTGAGATAAATGATGAGACTGTAAAAGGGATTAACAATAACATATCAGATAGTAAGTAGAAGAAAGTGGTTTTGGTATAGGATTAATATTATAAAGGTTCAAATGTGTCAACTATATAGTTTTGAATCACTAGCTCGAAAGTGTTCTAGCTAAACGATATTGCACTTGAATATATATTCCTCTCAATGATGTTTACGCATCAAACACTATATATTGGATCTTATCTTGTTGGGACAATGGATTCAAGAGTTTAGAAACCCACTTTACGTTGGATCAAGATGTTTATTTAGTATATTGTCAAGTCTTTGACTTGGTACAAAATATATATATACCAATATTGAAGATGGAGTGGATGTTTATATGACAGGTAATGTATCTTAGTATTATAAGGTGGAGAAATTGACCTCCTGTTTGATATTATGATGGTATCAAGAACTCTCCTATACTTGATCTTAGTTGTTGTTCTTATAAGAATGGTCTCTAGCTTGAACTTATACGTGGTAGTTTTGTTCGTACTCATAATGGAGATGCTTGTTATGGTTTTGAATAATTGTGTAATGGTTTAGAGTTTTGAGTTCTGAAAACCATTCGAGTCTATAAGAGCTAAACTTCCATATATTTAGTTCATTCGGATTTCTTCGCGTGGCTATGTTTAAGAGAGATAGAGATTGAACCTTATATTTTCGTCACATTAATAAACAGATTAATGCACTTCAGTTGTGTTTCTGATTTCATAAGTTGAAAATATTGTATTGACTTAGACTTTATTGAAGTGGAGTAGAAAATCAGATTATAAAAGTGAAGACTATGAAAACTGTTTGTGAGCTTGAATATTTATCACGAGAGTTCAATGATCTAATGAAAACAAAATTCTTATTGGCTTGACTATAGCTTGATCACTAATAATTATATGATGAGGCTTGAGATATAAAGAATGAAATATTACAGAATATGATGATGCTTAAGATAATGTTGTTCACTTTATATACTTGCTTTTGGGAATAATGTTGGTTTACCACAATATGTCACTTAATGGAGTTTTGTTAATGTTAGTACCTTTAGTATATATAAGCTTTGGATTTGTAGATAATCAAATATGAGTTATCTTAAACTCATAATCAATTATGTAAATTTTTGATAATGAATTTAGGATCATAGGCCTATTAAGAATAAAATGTATCTCTATAAGATATACATGACAGTCCATAGGGTATTTTTTTCATAAGTGAAATTTTGAGTGTATATTAATAAGATGTGATATTTGACATTTTTCCTATTAATGGAGAAAACTTTGGAGAATATTATGAAAATTAATATCATGTTTATTAGTGAATCGGTTTTGATTACAAATGAGTTGTTTTATGTTTCTGAAAACTAAATGGAAGACTATTGAGTTTGTAATAGGTAAATCTCAATCTTTTGAAAAATGTTATACTCTATATAAATGTATTGAGTTAGATAAATTTTTTTTCTTTAACAATGAGATTAACTTCCGTACTCATTTGCTAGCCGCAATAATGTATTTAAATTTAGAGTCACACTAAATAGACCTAGAGACAGTATTATTCTCAAATAAGAATTGATTGAAGATATCCACATGATTCGACTTCTAGAATTTATGTTAAATGCCTTTTAGTATTGTGAGAACTTTATAATTACACTCATGATCTAATATAGATATCTTAACAGTGGTACTTGAGTTTTAATAAGGTTTAAATTTGGTACAAAATTTCATCATATGTGGATGAAGATTACTGTATTTATGTAAATGTCTGATGGTAGATTGTAATTCTAATTTTGATGTTGATGACATTTGTATTGGCTAATCATGAGAAATGTATATTGAGACCATTTTCAGATGGTTGTCCTAAATCTTTGAAACGAAGAATATGAGTTTAGCAAATTGAATATTTTATTTTTAAAAGATAATTCTAGCTTTCTTGCCATGTCACAAGACTTTTATAATATAAAGATTCTAGAATGTTTCAAATTTACAATTGCTATATATATATATATATCCATGGACTCTATAAGTGCACAAATAAATATCCAAAGAATCATTTCTAATATAGTTAGGAGTTAGAGATAAGTTACGAGACATACTTGCATTAAAATATATCATGACATGTATCTAGTCAGTAGTTATCAATGTTATCTTTAAAAGGGATATTGTGATACTCGAAGAGTGATGTTGTTAGTTATTCTATTTGTTGTTGAGGAAATAAATCGTGATTGGAATAGATATGCAAATGTCTACCAAGGAACAGAGTTATTTGAGTGCAAATAGTCATTAGACTTGTACATTCTTGCTATATAAAGTACAAAAAAACATATCTTGTAGCGTATATCTTGGTAGCTTAAGAAATTATATATACGTATTGTGCATCTAATGATACTAATTGAGAATATGAGATGTATGACAGTTATTCAATTATCTCATGTGTTGAGGATCTCAAATATTATGATGGAACCAAAAACTCGATGGTATTTCTGTGAGAGACATTAGCAAATAAAGTATTTTGTGATTTATCTATGCATATGATAATATGTAATCATCATACGCAAAGATGTTTAGAGATATATTTGTTGGTAACCTCGAATATCCAGAATTACGTAGAATATGATACTTAATACTTAGTGTATTAGAAAACTCTTGATTGAGCTTTGTATGCCCATAGATAAACTATTTTGAGTTCATGTATAATATATTGTAGAGTTAGGAGAAAATGATTTGCATGCACATGCAATGTATGTCGTATAGATGGAAATTTTTTGAATTAATATTGCAAAGTAAGTTTAGGGTACAATGAGGTGTGATGTTCCTCTAGTGGAGCTATTATATATTCTTAATAGGTTTATAGTACCGTAAGCTCTAATTAGGGATGGCAATTTGCCCCGTCCCGATGGGGCCCCGCCCCGAACAGGGCACCCTCGCCCCGCCAAGAATTAAAAAAAAATTAATAAATTATATAAAAAAAATTGAAAAAAAAAATTTTAACGGGGCGGGAACTCGCCCGAACCCGCCCCGCCCCGTCCCATCCCGAACCCCGCCCCGCCCAGACTAATGCAGGGCGGGGAAGTCGAGGAACACTCCGCCCCAAATCCGCTCCGTTGCCAACACTAGCTCTAATAGTAGTTGTTGGCCGCATAATCTATTTGTCGTATGAATTTTTGTGAGATATATCTTGAGAAAGATTTAACGTGTGGTATTTATTGTCACTTGTGGTTTGAGTCAAGTCCATCACATGTGAGTGAGAGATGTTGGAAAATACGGATTGTGAGTTGTCCATGTGGATGACTCGATCCAAAAGACATCAAAATGGATTGAAGGGAATGATTTGAATGAAATTCAAACCCATAACTTCCCTCAACCCAATCACTTCCAAAAAAACTCCAAAACCTCGTATCACTCTGTCTAGCAATTGAAGAGAGAAGATGTCATGAAAATTGTGTAAAATTTGTCAGTGAAAATACACCAAAATTGAAAAGGACCCTAAAATCATAATTTCGGCATGAAAAAAATCACAAAAATAGGTACTTAGATTATAGATAATAATCCACTCCACTGTGATCGGGATTGAGACCATTGGTGAACAATAATATGCAGATTTTGGAGTTTTAAAATGCAAGATGATGATCTTGAAATTCATCATTTCAAATAAGAACCTATACCAGAAATTTATGTTAAAAAAATCCAATGAATTCTTACAAAAGTCATGCACATTTTTTTTTTTTTTTGTATTTGATTTTTTTTATTAAATGAATAGATACTCCACCTTAGTGGAGTGATTAGAAAAAATGTGTTGGCTCACGCAAAGTCTATTTTTTCAATCTAGTTTTGGCGATTTCGTGTTTTGCATTATTGGGTGTGAGTCTCTCTCTATGGTCACCATCATATTATTGTCTATGCCCATATTTGGTAATGATTAAAATCTAAATTTTAATTTAAGTCAAAATTAACAATTAACTTTAATCACTTATTTCATGAGATCCATAATTTTTCAACCTCATATTTCATCAAATTTTATCAAAATCTACTAAAATCTAATTTTAATTTCCATCAAATAGGGTCAATACGTTGTCACTAAAACCATGGTGTTATTGTCTCATTAAATCTCTAAAGTATGACGAGATATTTTTATATATAGTTTTGATTATTTTCTATAAAATTAATTATTCCAATTTATAATCAAAATTACAACAGTTTTAATAATTCCACTTTCTAATTGTAAAAACATATAGTTGACACCCAATTTAACATGTTTCTAAAGTGTATGTTTGAGCCCTATTTTTAGAATTGATTTTATAAAAGATTTTTTTAAAAAATAAATGGATAAAAAAATAGAAATAAATTGAGTTTACATACAAAATATTTTATGAGAAGAATGAATAATTGAAAACGAGTTTAAAAAAAATATAATTTTTTAAAATATTGATGCTCAAACAAGGGCTAAGTTGTTTTATCTAGGCAATGATTGTGTTACTGAATTTTCATGCGATACTTTACTAAATTTGTTGGATATATTCTCTTGGCAATTATATAACAAAAACAATAGTTATGATTTCATAGCCTTTGTTTGATTACTAATTTCTAATATTCTCTCTTTTTATCCTTTTTATTTTTTTTATTTTATTTTTATCTTTTTTTTTGAGATGATTAGAAGTTAATCCAATTCTTGCAAAACAAACCATTGATCACTTGAAAACAAGTAAATTATAAGCTTAGGTTCCTACCACATCACCTTCTTGATCACATTAAGAATAAACAGCACACACTGTTTGTACCTGCACAAGCAGCAACGGGCAGTTAAGGACTCAACCGGAGCCGGGAACATCATAAAGCAGCTCCTCCAAACAGGGAAACGGACGTTGAAGAGCGTCCCCAAAATCCAGGAGACTTACTTCAGCATCAGCTTCAATGAACACTGCACCCTTGCCGGTGCAGTCCACCATGAGCTTCCGGCAGGCGCCTTCCCGGAGCCGGCCAGCGAACGAATAGTAAAACACCAGAGTTTTCGCCAGTGCCTATCTAATGACCTTAAAAAGATCATTCATTAACGAGGGATCATGGCGATAGAACTGTATAACAGGAATTTGAAAACGAAGACCTTCTTGATCATCAATATCAGAGAGGAGTTTGCATTCATGGGGTGTGGGCTTTGCTGGACGTACCAGTTCTGGGTTTTTCCTTGTAACTTTGAAGGTTAGAGATGAAACCATAACTTTGAAATGAAATTATGACAAAATTCAGGTAATTGGTGAATGTAGAGTGAGAGCATAGTTTGAGAAATGCTGGGTGAGGGAGAATTTATAGGAGAGTGAAAAAGGCAGGGAACATTGATCAAGAAAGTCAATAGAAGTCGCTCTATGTCCATATTTAATTATCATAGACAAGATTAATTGAACTTCAAAATATTTGATATTATTTTCCTCTAATCGCAATTTGTTTAATTATCAAGTTGAACCAAGATTCATCTCAGAAATAGACATGAAATTTTGCATGGAAGACACCAAGTAGTTTTCCTTTGGGTCAAATTTTGTTGCAGGTTACAAATTTTTTTATATAATATTTTCCTCTTCTAACTCTTAACACCCGTGTCTTGACTATTGTCGGAGTAAATACATGTTGGATTGAGAATTTATACTGTGAAAATATAACATATTAGTTCAAGAAAATGTACTTGGAGTTGACAATTGAACTCCAGTTAGTTATTTATTTATTTTAAGATTGAAAAATAAAGGTTAATTAAAATATCAAGCCAAAAAGACTTCGCGGTTTCATCAATTTATTTTTGTCTGATTCTCAATGTCATTTGAGATTTTGATTCTATATGAGATGACTCACATTTAACATTCTTTTGACTATAAACGAAGATCTCAACATAAGTAAGAATAATTTATCTCAACATACTTGCAATTGGATGATATTAATTGTAATAATAATGTTAAATGTACATTCATTTCTTTATAACAACGTTGACATCTTTTTTGTTTTCAAAAGATTGTGGGCGGGGAAATTGTTTTTTCTAAGATGTCCAATGATTTATTGTCACGTAACACAATATAAACAATGATATAAAAGATGATATACATGTAGCATGATTGTATTTGAAATGTATTAAACTTAGGAAACAAAAAGAACGAGTGATTAAGCACAAATTGTTATAAAAAAATAAAATGCAGTTATTAAAAGTAACTTTATCAATATATATATATGTGTGTGTGTGTGTGTGTGTATATATATATATATATATTAGTTTGAAAAAAAAAAGTTAAAGAGAGGAGAACTGATTATAACAATGATAAATTACAAATATACCTTGAAGAAGTAAGGATAGATATTAAGGGGTTAAAATATAAAGTATATATCTTTGAGCAGATAATTTAGCAAAATATTCGCATGATGATTTTTATTAAAAATATGTTGGTGTCAAATCTTAAAAAGTCACGTCAAATCATTTATGGGCATACGTTGGACCAGTTAAAAGAGCTAATTTGGGGAAAAAAAATTCAAACAGTCACAGAATGTCAACCGAGTGGACCCGCCCCCTTAGGCTTGCCCAATGGGAGACGTCGTTTAAAAAAATTATCATGACAAGACTGAAAGGATGTTCCATAATGGCATCGTCCATTACAACCAATCAAAAGAGAGTAATATTGACCTAAGAATCATGTTATGACCTAAACGTTATGATGACTAGTCATCACTGAACTCCTTATCCATCAGAAACTCTTTGAACAAGATGATGACACACACACTAAGGTCATATACAGTAACTTGACAAAACCAAGGCGACAAGCTCTAGTCTTGTGACCTATATAAGAGGAAAAAAGACTGAATGAAAGATGTCGGCATAGTCAATTCTCTATATTGTTATTAAGCAAAATTTATGTAATACTACAATCTTGTGTTCACCCTAAATTTTAGCTAGCAATATTCTTATTCTATTAAAAAATTTCTTTAAGTTGATCTTAAGATGTCACATTATTTTTTATCATTAACAGTTTAGTGCTGAAAGGAGACCTATTCTGAAAGAGCCCACGTTTCAGTCTCTAAAATACTCATGTTTCAATTATCCCTCACGGAATCTTTCGAGAGACCAAAAGGCCCAAAAGGCAAAAAAAAAAAAAAAAAGTAAAGGAAAAAAAAAAAGAGGAAAAATGTAAGTATTAGACTATAGTTAGGCCTACGTTTAGCCCAGTTTCGGTTCCGAGCCCAAATTCCCTGCCTAAATCCGTTGCCAATTTCATTTGTCAACTGCTGCATTTGTACCCGTCTTTTCAAACGGGCCGGGCTTGTTTTAATACATAATATTCGTAGCGGGGAAAGGATATTGATCTCTCTATTCATATGTACGTATACATTATGCGTCTGTTTGTTTCCACTGAATAATTAACGAGTGCACGTGTCTGTCAGAAGTAGCAGTAGTGAGACAAAAATGGAAGTGAAGATGAAAATGATGATGAGAGGGCGGTTAGCCATGGTTTTGCTTCTAGTATGCACCGTAATTTCGGTGAGATCGTATGCATCCAATCATAAATACAAAGTCGGAGATTCTGTGCCGCTTTACGCTAATAAGGTCGGACCTTTTCACAATCCTAGGTAAGCATTTTTGTTCCTCGATCATCTATTATTTTCATGCATTAAAAGATGTACTGTGTATATTTGTGTTTTGCATTGTGGAATTTAGTTGAGCATTGAGTTGTTTTTGCAATCATTTGGATTACTTTTTTGTTTTACTAAGAAACTTGGTTATAATTGAGATCACATTGAGCTAATTTGCTTTTCAAAAATCAGAGGGCAAAGGATGATGGCGTATTATGTGAACTGAACTTTCTGGTGAAGGCAAACTCATTGTCTATGATAGAGTACGTAAAATTTAAAGATCTAAATTCGTCTCTTAGATGCATGAAATACAAAATGTGGATTTAATTGGAATAGAATATGAATTGCCGGGGAGCAAAGGAGGAAGGGACATTGGGTTGTGTTGATTTCTGATACTAATTAAATTCGTAGTTGATTACTGCTTGTAAATTATTTGGTGAATACTCCTTTTTGGGGTGGCCAGAATTAGGTGCACAGTACATTTATGTATCATCTGAGGCTAGTTACTGAGCAGATTGAGGTAATCAAATTTTTTTTTTTCTTTTTAATCATGAAATTGAATGATATTAAAAGGTGAATAAATATGTTCAATCACTCAACTTCTTCCTTTGACTGACCACCACTACTTAAAAATTGTTGGTGAATCCCAATGACCCCTTAAACTTTGAAGTTGATCGTGTTTTTTATTTTGCTTTTCAACTATCCATTGATTAATAAGGCAATTTGTATCAGTATAAAGCTTAAATGTTTAATTCCTGATAATTTTTGGACAAAAAATAAAAAAGAAGTATATTTTATTTGAAAAATATGTGGGATTCATAAGTCACACACGAGTATTGTTAAAGAATAGAATCTCACATCGAATAAAGATGTAAACATAAACCAACTTATAAAGGATTGTGTTAATCCTCTTAATAAGGTTAACGTTTTAAGATGAAACCCAATTCTTAACATGGTTTCAGAGTCCATTAAATTATAACGAGCAATTCGATCCGGTTAAGATTTCAAAAAGTGAGCATACGGATTTCAAGATTGATCTGCTCAAACGAGCCACCATCTTGCGGGGGCATGTTAAGGGATAGAATCTCACATCGAATAAAGATGTTAACATAAACCAACTTATAAATGATTGAATTACTCATCTTAATAAGATTGACCTTTTAAAATGGAACCCTAATTCTTAACAGGTATTATCATAAATTGGCACGCGTTAGCTGTATATATTCAGAAATCGAACATATCAATGTGCTATTGTCATGTGCTGGAATTAAGATTTACTTTTGATTTTGAAGCTAGGATTGAAGAATGGTAAATATTTCAAGAATATAGATTTTATTTGATAGTTTTGTTCATAAGAATGATCTGAGTCCTAGTATGTGGCAAAGATTGTAAATCAAATACACGATTCTAAGTAAAATTCCTCAAGAACCAAAATTTAGCTTCAAACAAGAATTTTTTTTTTATTATATGAGAACAAATTTATGTTAATGATGTTGATATTGAAGTTTGCGAAGTATATCTGCTCATTATATTTGACTGGGATGTCTTGTAAACTCTGTATGCACATTTTGACCGAATATGACTTTCTCCAATACCCGTGTAGACCTTATAATCATGAGATTTGAAGAACTTACAATCATTACATCGGGCTAAACTGAAAACATTCAGTATTCCATGATTCTTTTATTTTGAATCTCTGTGCTCTTTGGGATAGAAAATGAGATCGATTAGGTATAATATGTAAACACCAGCACATATCATGCGAGCAGGAAATATATGTATTACAATGAACTAATGCCAAACTATTGCTTTATTTTTATTTTTATTGGGCAGTGAAACATATCGCTACTTTGATCTTCCTTTCTGTTCCCCAGGTTTGAATCTTTCCACATTGTTCTCTATTTATTTCACAAAGATACCCATACTGAAAGGTAATATCTCATGTTCTTGTTATAATGGGATGTCTCTGGCAGCTCATATGAAAGAGAAGAAGGAAGCTCTTGGGGAAGTGTTGAATGGGGATCGGCTTGTTAGTGCCCCGTATAAACTTGACTTTTTGCAAGATAAAGACACTGAAATTGTTTGCAAGAAGACGTTATACAAGAAAGAAGTTGCGCAATTCCGAAAAGCTGTCATGAAAGACTATTATTTCCAAATGTATTATGATGATTTGCCCATCTGGGGTTTCTTAGGGAAAGTTGAGAAGGAAGGAAAATCTGATCCCAATGAGTACAAATATTATCTATTTAAACATCTCCATTTTGAGATCCTTTACAATAAGGACCGTGTGATTGAGATTAATGCGCGAACTGACCCCAACGCCCGTATTCACAGTCTTCTTCACTACCGCATCACTTGGAAATCCATTGGTTCTCAATAATAAATTAAGCTTCCTGGCCACTATTCTTATGCGAGTCCTTAAGAATGACTTTGTCAAGTGAGCACATTCTTATTTATCTTTAACTCGATTCTGATTATAATTCTTTTCCCTTGTCAACATTGATTACTTAATTCTATTCGTGAAAAAGGTATGCTCATGATGAGGAGACAACTGATGATCAAGAAGAAACTGGTTGGAAATATATTCATGGTGATGTGTTCAGGTACCCGAAGTATAAATCTTTGTTTGCTGCAGCCATTGGTTCTGGTACCCAGTTGTTTACCCTGTAAGTACATCTTTAATCTGCAATTTTTTGCAGAAGATCACTTATCACTTACTGTTGGAAAATCTACTAATTTCTACCAATTATTTTTCTCAGCAGGGCATTTATATTTATCCTTGCACTGGTTGGTGTATTTTATCCATACAACCGAGAAGCTCTATTCACTGCACTTGTTGTCATTTCCGCACTTACATCTGGAATTGCTGGCTATACTGCAGCTTTCTATTGCCAACTAGAGGGAACAAACTGGGTATGTTTTACTTCTAGCACATTCTTAACTTGGGTTAATTTCACTGGTGGCCACTAAACTTTATAGTTTGTGTTACCAAGGCCACCGAACTTAATTTTGTTTTACCGTGGCCACCGAATTTTATACTTAGTGTCACCATGACCACTCAATTTAATTTTATTTCACCAAGGTCATTCAATTGCTAATAACGTTTCACTATTGCCACCAAATTTTTTATATTTCATAATGGTCACTCGACTTCTTTTTATTATTTTCATTAATTATAAAATGGGTAAAATGGTAATTTTGCATTATATATATATATATATATATATATTTTTAAAAAAATAAATAAAAACTTATTTTTAAAAAAGTAGAAAAATAAAATAAAATAAAATAATTATTTTAAAAAATGTTCTTTAAAAAAAGAAAATAAAATAAAAAATCAAAAAATATTCTTTAAAAAAAGAAAATAAAATAAAAAATTATTTTAAAATAAACGTTTTAAGTTTTTTTTTTATATAAGTTTTTTTTATTATTTTTTAAATTTTATTTTATATATATAATGCAAAATTACCGTTTTACCCCTTTTAAAATTACCAACTATAAAGTTGGGTGGCC
>CAIGRP010116213.1:0-45394 GCA_903798385.1 Fraxinus cuspidata
ATGAGGTATTCAAAAGTTTCTCATCAATCCCCACTTTTAATATATTGTAGATAGATTAGTCAAAATTATCATCAATGTTATTTATTTGGTCAACTAACGGTCAAATTAACAGAAATCATCTATTGAGACTTCAGCTGTGACATTTTGAAATGTTTGATTGGTACCGTAGATGACACAAATGAAAGATTTAAGCAAAGTCGGCTATTTAATGAAATATTTGGTATCGCTACTGCAATTATCCCTTAAAATTATAATATATTTTTCTCATTTTTTTTCAATAACACATTCTCCAATAAAATAATATTACACGAAAATAAAACATGTTTCCATCTTTTTCAACCATTCATTCTTCAAAAAAATATTATTCCAAAAATCAATACCAAATAATGGAGCCAAACATGGGCTTAATTTCAATCACTTGTCAATTTTTGTTATTCTAGAAGCAATTTTGGACAGATTTTAATCCATTTTCAAACCGTTGCAAATGCACACGTAGCGGTGGCAATGGGCGGAGACGTGGACGCACGAGCTCGGCTCGTGAGCCGAGTCTAGCTCGGATTTTTTTTGACTATACATTTTCTAAACCTTAAAAAATAATAATAACAAAAAATAAATAAGATAACCTTTAAAAAAAAAAAAAAGATAAACTCTCCTCCTTAATCCGGGATTGGGATTTGTTACTTTAATTTTGAGTAGGCAGAGTTAAAAATTGTACACAAATAACTTGTTACGTGTACAATTTTTTTAAGAAAATTATAATTTTTTTTTTGATAAATATGGTTAAATTAAATATCACTTACTTGATGAGATGCAATTTCGACATATTTATCTTGTAGTCGAAAATGAACGTCTTGCCAGTCCTTCACACACATTAATGCTTTCAAAATATCTTCTTTTAGTCGGCTTCTGACCTCGGACAGAACTCTCTTACCTGCACTAAAAGCAGACTCCAAAGTTACAGTGCTAACATGAGGTGTTAGTAGGTCTTTTGTCATCGTAGAAATCACTGGTCATCGACGTTCGTATCTTCGCTAGAATTCAATTACTTTAGTTAAAACTAGTAAAAAAAAAAAAGAACCATGCAACTAGTGGGATAATAAATTTCAGACAAAATATTTGTAGAATCATTAAAAATTTATCAAAAATTTTTAATTTTAAAAGCTAACATCCAATCGGTCTCATTCAAAATAGTATCGTCATATTTTCTAATATGCCTATTATTATAAAATTCAGTTATTAAATGTTCAAAGCTTTCACATGATTTTAATAATACGAAAGTCGAGTTTCATATATGTCCTACGTCACTAATAAATGTTTTCGTATACGTCACCTCAGATTC
Organism: Fraxinus cuspidata; assembly: GCA_903798385.1. Taxonomy (NCBI): domain Eukaryota; kingdom Viridiplantae; phylum Streptophyta; class Magnoliopsida; order Lamiales; family Oleaceae; genus Fraxinus; species Fraxinus cuspidata. The sequence continues at coordinate 1,340 of CAIGRP010116213.1, forward strand.
GGCACAAAATTCCTCAAATGTTTGTTTTCTATTAGGTGAATTCGTGATATACGCTAGTGTGACCCTAATTATCTGAATATCATTCTTAATATATTTTAAACCGTCTTGCACTATTAAATTAAAAATATGGCACACACATCGAATATGAAACAAATAACCACTGAAATCGCGCTGTAGTAGGCTGCACAATTTATCGATAACTACTTTATTAACAGTAGCGTTGTCGAATGTAAATGAACGAATTTTACTCTCACAATGATATACTCTAACGATGTTCATAATAATATTAAATATATTGTTAGCGTTATGAGGGATATCAATAATTTTAAAAGCAATAATTTTTTTATACATACACCAAACTTGGTCTATGTAGTGTGCAGTTGCAGTTATATAATATATTTTATTAATCCCTTCCTATAACTCCGAAGTTAAAGATATAACACCTCCATATTTTTCTAAATCGGTAATCAATAGTTTCTTTGAATGAAAATATTCTATTGTATTAGAACGAAAGAGTATTTCGACTTACCCCAACGTACCTCGGTTGAAGATAATCTTTCACGTAGGAGACAAAATGTTGGTTGTCCGCTATTATTAGAGGCAACTCAGCAGCAGCAACGAACTTCACAATTCCCGTTTGAGCTTTCTCCTCCGAATACATTCACATAGAAAGTGACGTAATAGTATAACTAGTGTTTGGCCATACATGCTTTGTAGTTGCGTTTGAGGTAAGTGGTTCCAATGCCTTTTTGTCATGCCAATCGTTGTTGACAGTATTTACATAATACTTTAGATTCTGAAACCCCGTCAACCACACGACCAGTGTGAATCAATTTAAAATGATCACAACATTTTGCCTATTTTTTTCCCTTTCATTTCCCTCTTGCATCGGGAATATCTAATTCAGGTTCATCCTCTCGTTCCGCCTTGAAAACATCAACGTCATCTAAATCAATTGGATTACTACCTCCATGAGCATTGAAAACCAAAATATTTTCGGGAATATGTACTTTATTTAGACCGGCGAATTCATTCTGAAATTGATTTTGCGCACGTGTAGGTGATTCACATCGATACCGAACAAGCCTTCAACAAATGAACGTGGATCCATTTGTGAATTGATATAAAATGTATAGTAAGTAACAAATTAAGAATTGAAAGAAAGTTGACGTGTGAAATTGTAATTGAAAATTTGTAGTTGGATAATTCAATTGATATTGAATAATTGAAATTGAATGTTGAAATAGAATTGAGAAATGAATGTAAACTATATAGTAGTGTAGAAAATAAATTGTAAAATTAAGATTATAACTCAATAATGTAAAATGTAGAAGAGAATTAAGANGAAATTGAATGTTGAAGTAGAATTGAGAAATGAATGCAAACTATGTAGTAGTATAGAAAATAGCTTGTAAAATTAAGATTATAACTCAATAATGTAAAATGTAGAAGAGAATTAAGAGATTATAGAGTAGAGAATGAGAGTTTGGTGAAAAAATTGATTAAGGGAATGATATTTATAGAGAAAAAATTGAATTGAAAAAAATAATAATAAATAAATTCAATGACTAGAACGGTGGTTTGGTCACCGTTTAAACAGTAACAGAAACGATCACTGAATTTTGTTCAGTGACGGTTACTGAACGAGCTCGTGGCTCGCCTATTAACGAGACCACGAGCATGGCTCGTGGGTGAGCTCGTGTAAAAAACGAGCCGAGCAAGCTCGGCTTGGGTTCGGGCTCATCTTTTAACGAGCCCGAGCGACTTGGAGCCCCTTTTTTACGAGCCGAGCCGACTAGCCGCTCGGTTCGATTGCCACCTCTACACACGTGTCTTTATTTATGCTGTCATTTTAACTCCATCTGAAATAAATACCAAAATCCTTTTTCAAAAAATATTGACTAAAATGTTACTGGGCATATTGGTCATTGTACTTGAAATTGACCAATAATTGTGGCTGCATCTACTGTATAACAGTATGATTTTCACTACAAATTTTATTAAAATTTCTCCCAGATAGGTGCTACATATGTTATTGAAGTATGTTACAGAGGAGATATGTAAAATCTAATGAGAAACTGCAAAGAGTTGAGCTTAAAATGAGAAACTCTCTCTCGAAGAGTTTAACACCTTCTTCAATCAACCACTTTCCAACAGAATTTAGATCACAATATTCAGTAAATCTCCATCTTGACATAAATTCCAATGCAATGAACGAAACTTCAAAAATTTCTCCATCGAAGACAAATTCAATTGCAATGAACGAATCAATGGCTCTTCAACAAAAAAGCTCTCCAACCAAAAAATTCTCTTATTCTTCCACAAAGTCCAACTAGGACAAATTCAATCAATTGAATCCAAGTACTACTTAGTAGAATTTCCTCGGGTACCAAAATTTGATCACGAGCAATAAAATAACAAACAATTCAAAAGTTACCCAACAAAGCTGAAACTTGCCTTGACAACCAAATACTTTTGTGGAAGGTTCTTTGCTAGCTCAATACATTCAACCACACTCGACGCATACGCCACTAAATCAACTTCATCATACCTTTGTGGAGGCCTAATATCTCTCCCGGTTCTTTCTCTAGCAATTGAATACGATGTCACCAATGGTGGTGGCCTCAAAGTGGGATTATCCATAACCTCTAAACTCGACCGAGATGTATTCTTCAATACGGATCCTAAACCAAACTCTAACGATATAGTATTAAATTAAATATCCACCAAAGTACTAAACCTCTAATTGATCTTCAAAGATTCTGCACATTCTTACAAGACATATAATTGGGACTTTCGCTACCCCTCCAATATAATATGAACACCTTTACAAACCTTCAAGACCCCACTTTCATTAATGAACTTATAACTTTTGAATCAAAAGTAGACAAGGAGATATGGTTTCTCTTCAAATCTGGAACGTGTCTCACTGCAATAAGTGTTCTGACCATCCTATCCAACATTTTAAGTCTGACTATTCCAGTACTAGCTACCTTACAGGGTACGTTGTTATCCATAACTACGACACCTTTGGAAACTTCTACATATGATGAAAACAAATCTTGATTGAGATACATATAAAAAGTGCAAGCTATATCAAGAATAAAATCCTCGTCAAATTTGGAATCGCGGTAAAAAATAATCAAAAGTTCTCCATCATTCAAACAGTTCTCCACAATATCCACTTCGCTTGAAGTATCTGGTTGCTTTCCCTTATGATTTGCAGCCAATTTTCTTTATTTTGTAACTTGTTGCAATTCTTCTTAATGTGCCCCCTTCTTCTTGTTATAGTTACAAAATTGATTACTGACGTTAGATTTTGATTCGTCCTTCTCATAACCACCGTAAACAACAATGATTTCTCTTTGTGCCTTAAATCCAGCAAGATGCTTATCTTCTCATTTGGAAACAAAAGCATCATATAGTTCTTAACGGTGGGAGTATCACGACTATATAATATCGTGTCTTTAAGCGACATATATGAAACGGGCAACGAACACAGTAAAATCAAACCCAAATCCTCTTTATCATACTTAACCTCCGAGGATTCTAAATTAGCCACAATTTCTTTAAAGACAACAATGTGATTTTCTAGGAATGCACATCATGTCATACAATGAGAATACAAACGCTGGTTTAAGAGCAATTTGCTAGTTAGACTCTTAGTCATGCACATTTACTCAAATTAAAACGTAACGCAGCTACAATTTTTTCCTTCAAACTGTCTTGAAGAATATGATTCGAAAGATGAAAATGAATTTGTAGAAGGACCTTTCGATCCCTTCATTATTTTTCCTCCCACATCCAAGTTGTGGGCACCTTGTCAAACTTCAACAATGATCATCAAAATCTATCTGAGCGAGCACTATTCACATCTTCACTTATCACAACGAGAATCTGGTGTTGTGATTTAGAAGTGAAAGATCATATTTCATGGTTACCATCACAAGAACAAAAAACTCTGAACAAATCAAATCTTAGACTTAGATACTACTTCTTAGAAATAGAAAAAAATGAGTTTATATGACAGTAAAAAGTGACAATTACAACACAAGAAAAACAAAATAATATAGCAGAGGACTAATATTTTATTTAATAATTGAGAGAAAATATAAAGAATATTGTGTTTCTAAATCTCTCAAAGATATATGAAAGCCATACAATTATTGGACTATATATATGACCCAAAAGAATACATTATAGTCATAAAGAAAATAAAGAACGAACCAAAAATGAGAAAACAACATTTTCACGAATATATACGCTGCTCAAGTGGCAGCCTCATAGGAAACGAGCGTCGTAACGTCGGCTGACGGCAAGCGAAGTTTCATGTCAAACTTCATTTTTGGACATTTTTACCACACTCTTCAACCAAAATATCATTTTCCAACTAAATTTGAGTCACAATATTCAACATATTAGAAGACGGGCTTTTGTTAGTGAATTCCAGAATCCCTGAATGTCTACCAACAATATAACTAAAAATACTCGGAACCTACCTTATAGTGATTCTTTTCCGGAATGAGTTGCCATCATAAATATTTCTGTAAATGAAATTTTTCACTGTAGAATATAAGATAATTACTGGAGAGCAATTCTTGTCTACTGTTAAAATAAATGGATTATTTTACTTTCATGAGAGTGGTAATGTATTTAAGTACATACAACAATAAAAATCTACCTGAAAAGCTTGCCCTTTTTTTTTTTATGAGAATGAAAGAGACGCTAGATCCGATAAAACAACTAGATATTAAGAGCTTCTTTAAGCCCCATTATTTTCTAATAAAACATTTTGAAATAGTAAATTGATAAAGAATGTGTGACTAAAAATAATGAACAATTTTAAATTTAAGTGTAATATTATTTTATTGAAATATGTGTGGTTGAAAAAAAGATAGAAAATGAGGAAGTTTCTCGGATTCAAATTATGTAAAAAATCTTTTTTGCCATCGAAATAAAAAATATATGAAAATAAATTGCGTCCAATAGGATTTCAACAAGGGCAAAAAAATAAAAATAAAAATAACTCAAGCCTAAAATAAAAAGGCTTAAATATGAATAAAGACTTACTTTTACAAGATTTTAAAACTAATTTTATATTTTTAAATATTTCTCATAGCTAAATTTTCTGGCTCATCTTTATACTCTAACTATTCTAGTAACTTGCATCCATTACATCACGACGCCTTCTTCCGCTAGTCTTTTATTCCTTGAGAATCTCACCTGCCATGTCTTATTTATCAAGTTTTCGCTTAGATCCCAATGGACAATCATTAAAATGAATTCTTTTTTTAATTGAGTTTTGAAATAGTGATTTTCTGAAAAATGTGTTGTTAAAAAATAAGAAATTTATTGAATTTATGTGTAAAATATTTTTATTATGAGACTGTGTGATCTAAAATTGACTTCCAAAAAGAAAAAAAGAAATTTTTTTTTTTGTTTTACCGATTGTCAAACAAGGGCTCACCTCATAATTGAATTGACGAAGATACACTATTCATCGGATGAGAGAAGTTGATAGGTACTTGAAAATAAGGTAATTTTACTGTGAAATATCTTAAAATGCTTTATTTAAGGATGTTGCTTCAACTGAAAATTGGAGTTAAAATATTTTATTAGTCATTAAAATTATACTGTCATCACGCTTTATTTATTAAACTTTAAAATACTTTGGATTGATTGTAGAACTTTGACACATTGCACTGCATCATTCACACACCATATTTTATTATCAATGAATTTTAAAATACTTTCTAGAGATCGTTGAAATTCAACATGTTGAACTCTATCAGTCTAACCATTTTTTCATTACTCATTGAACTTATATCTCTACCACATTTTATTTATTGAATTTTAAAATGCTTTCGATTAGTCGTTGAACTCTACTCATTGAATCCAATTGTTCTCGAAAATTGAAAAAATTGAAGTATAAATACCATATACGAAGACATCACACTTATTTCCTTTTGAATTACCCCGTGGCAATTTTAAAAATTATATTTAGTTAGTCTAATAAATATTATTGACTATAACTCGAAATTTCATTGTATATTTGAGATATAAGTTTTATTTATTTTATCAACTTAAACGAAGATTATGATCTAAATTAATACCTATATCAATTTTGCATTCTTCTATCCCCTTTATCGTAGATTTTGGCAATTAGAAAAATTATGTCCAGGTTGGTGGGGATTAAAATCAAAGTTTTAGTAAATTTTGATAAAAAATGATAAAATGTACGGTGAAAAGTTGTGGATCCCATAAAATGTGTGGTTAAAATCAATTGTTAACTTTGATTTAAAATAAAGTCTGAATTTTTAATCTCTACCAAACATGAATTATAGTCTTAACTAATATTAATATTTTTATCTTATATTGAAAATCTCATTATCTAAACGTTAATTGTTTTATTTTATTTTCTTAGTCTAAGCCAAATTTCATAGAAAATTAACTTCACTTGAAAACATTACAAAGCTGGTCGATCACTTGAAAGTATTTTAAAATTCAACGAGTAATTGTGAACATATAAGTTCAGTGACTCCCTTGTTTAATGGTCACTATAAAGAGAAATTTGGAAAAAATGATGTTCCAAATAGTGAATTTTTGGAGTACATGCGTTAAAAAGTAGGAAATTTTTTTTGAATTTATTTACGAAATATTTTATCACGTGTTGAAAATAAGTATGAAAAATAAAAAAAATATTAATTTAAAAAGAGTCAAACAGGGCTAAATAGCGAATGAGGAATGAGTGATGGATTTTGGCAACTGATATGAAACATGAAAAGTAAAATATTGAGAGTTCATAGATCGCTCAAAATTATTTTAAAGTTGAATGACTAAAGGGAAATAGAATTCAACTAATGAAAGATTTAACTCCTAAAAATTGAGAAGCAAGAACTATAGGAAAATTCTTCCCTCTTACAAAATTATAAGAAAAAAGCCAGATCACTTCAAAATTCTCTTTCTCAATTCTCAAAATCATTCCCCATGGCGGTAGTTACAACAGATCTCTCTCCATTTTCCATTTCATTCGTTCTATTTATGTTTTTGATGAAATTTGGTTGATTTACTACTTTTAGGACTCTTCGGGGATGACGTTGATGGATCTGATATCGTCAGACCCTTCATCAGTTAAGCCCTCTTCATCCTCGTCGACGGCGGCACCGCCTCCTGAGTCGCCGACGAATGCCTCAGTGGGTGCTCCCGTGCCGGTGGTGGTTGACCGGAAGTCGAAAAAGGGGACTCTTATGCAGATCCAAAGCGACACTATCTCTGCTGCCAAGGCCGCTTTCAACCCCGTCCGGACCAACATCATGCCCCAAAAGCAAAAGAAAAAGGTGCTTCTTTTCAATTTTCCTGATGAATTATAACAAGGGTATTTGTGTTGAGATGCCTAATTGCGTTTTAGTTGGTATTTGTACTCTTTGATTTCTGAATTTCACTGAATTTGCACTATCACGAATTTTTAGCTTTATTTCAGCTGGCATGAAGATATTTTTGGTAGTTCAATGATAATTTTTTCACTATCATATGATTGGTCTAAATTCCCTACGTTCTGAGCTTCTCCAGTAGTTACATTTTCTTCTTAATAATTTACCGCTTTAAGTTGGCTTCTAGCATTCTACTAGTTTTTTTATCCCCTTTTGGTTGTCAAAATATATTTACAGGATCAGAAAAGGATGATGTTGACATTTTCAATAAATTGCCTCAATTTGGCTTAGTTTTTTTCCTAATATATTTTTGTAGCCGGTGTCTTATGCCCAACTTGCGAGGAGTATTCATGAGCTAGCAGCCACTTCGGATCAGGTACTTCACTATTCATTTTCTATGCTGTTGCTTTAGACTTTTAAATTATTTTTTTAAGTATTTCCTCTTTATTGTCTGTGTCTGCAGAAAAGTTCCCAAAGGCAATTGGTGCATCATGTATTTCCTAAGCTTGCTGTTTATAATTCTGTTGACCCATCCTTGGCTCCATCACTTCTCATGGTACATGCCAAATCGTCTTTTATTACTAATTGTTGCTAATAGAACTATCTTACTTAGCTTTAGTAATACAGGGACCATTCTGAATTGCATAGAATGGCCGCTTTAACGTTTCAAATACCTGTAGATAGACTCAAGCTCTTACCTGCTGCTTTGCAGTCAAATTTCAGTTTAATAAGAAATTTGGTGTGAAATAGTTAATCAGGAGTTTTATGAGGTTTGAGAAAATTTCCCAAAACATACTGGATGTGATATGATGGAAATTTCTGGCTAGACTCGAGATGTTTACGATGAATCTTTTGGCTACATAATTATAGTTTTATTTATCTTCTGTGTATACTTTTTGATAACTTTAAAATTGTTCATTCCTTTTTATTTTTCTGCGTACTAGCTATAATCTTTTCTATTTGTGGAAAATTTATTTACATTTTCAATATGGTAGAGTTGAAATTTTTTGCTCATTTGGATTGGTATCTTTGAGTGGATCAATCCATGTGTAATTTATGTCACTTTTAATCCGTGTCTATTGCTACATCTCAAAAATTAAACCAAGATATGATACTTCATTTCCTAATCCTCTCATACTAGTCCCCCAAATTAAGGAGTCTGCGCATTAGTACTTGTTAAAAAATAACATCACTACACATGGGACCCTCTAAAATAAAATTTGAAAATTAGTAAAGGTTCGCTGCATTTTTGGCTAACTATTTGTATCACTGCGATGATTTTTGTGCCCAGATTCTATATAAAGAGATGAATCCATGTCCTTTGTGGTTCGTTTTCTTCTTGTTTATTGGTTAAGATATGCCAAAAACATTATAATCACATATTCCATTAACACTGAAAAAATGGTTTATCTCAACCTGTTAGATGGAATTACCATTCAGAAATAGATTAGAAGTCGATAAACTAATAGTTGTTGACATTTTCTAGCTCTAGAACCTTAGAAGACTGATTGGTTGCGACAAGGGTCTTTACTTTTATGTTGAAGAAATGTATTCCTCTATAAATTATTGTTTCATTGTTACGATGAGAATCAAGAACAACAAGTTAATCCATGTTGCTAATAAATTTAGGATCGGCAACATGAGTTCTTTGCTAGATCTATGGGAAGATCACAAGTAACTAGATGACAAACTTTCGACTGAAAGATCTTCCCTTGAGGAATTCTTTGCATTATATATAAAGAATATTACCTAATACAACTATGGTATCAATCTAATTAAGGTAGGTGTAATCAACTTAAATAGAGTAAATACAATTACATACATAATTATGTTAAACCATAATTTTTGTCAATCTCCATGATCTTTGTCATTCTCATTGACATTTCCTCAAATTGATGCTGGATAATCAAGAAACATCAATTTGTTGACTGATGTACAAAAGAATTCAAAGGCCTAACTCCAATGGGTAGCCCAAATATAACCAAACGCACACAATCCACCATTCCAAAATAAGCCCCAATGGACAACCCACAAAAGAACTTGAAAGGCCCAACTACAATAATTCATACGCATAGCCCAAAAATAAATTGAACTTTATTATTTCTTGAATCTAAAGGAATGCAAGCAGTTTCATATCGATCAATAATTTCAACAACATACTGGGAAGCGAATAGTGAGACAACTCCAATGGGAATAATGACAACGCTAACAAGCAAGGAAATTACCCATTTAGGTGTTAGAATAGGCTTGCATGTGGGAAATTCTTGTTGCTTAAACTTTGAATATTTGGGTCGTTTGAAATTCCTTCTAGGCGCTGTTGAATCGGCTAATCCAGGTTCTTTGGCACTCGTTGATGGAGAATTCGAGTCCATCACTTCATAACATATATGTTTTTTTTTAAAATATTATCGTGAAAAAGCTCTTTCTTCTTCTTGACTTCTAATTTCCTTTCCAATTTCTCTATTACGAGGGCGGCAGGCAGTCCACACTCAATTCTTCTCTCTCTAGAAGTCAAAATAATAATGCAGAGATTAGAGATGAAGAAACCCGTGTCCTGCAATTTGGTCCCAGGTCTCAACATAAAGAGTCATAGGTTTACAAAAATTCTATCAACGTAATAATGCAGAGATTAGAGATGAAGAAACCCGTGTCCTGCAATTTGGTCCCAGTTATCAACGTAAAGAGTCACATATTGACAAAAATTCTATCAACCACCATAAGGGCACATATTGACAAAAAATTTGCCAACTATCGATCACACAAGAAACCCACACCTGAGAAGCTGAGTTATGCCCAAAGAAAATTGAAAATTCAGTATAAAGTCTATGAGGTAGTCTCTGATACCATAACAAACTTTTGACCGAAAGATTTTCCCTTATGGAATTTCTTGCATTATATATGAAGAGTATTAACTTACATAACTATAATTTCAATCTAAATATGGTAGATGTAATCAACCTAATATACGTAACTATTTGAAGTCATAATCTTTGTGATTTTCGTCAATCTCCATGATTTCCATCGATCTCATTGACACTAGATCCCTCGCAACCACAATTTGCCAAGGTAGATTTGGTGGTTTAGTCTATCCCTCCCTATTCTAACTTTCTCTAATGAGATTGCATTAGAGAAATACACTTGATAATGAAAGTGATTCCGTAACTGGCAAACTGGGATGGGCCTAATCCATTGCCCAGGCAACCAGACAGTCAAGTGAGTCGGTTTCATATGAAAATTGCAATGACTGAAGAAATAGAACGTGAAAAATGTAGAAGCTGCTTGTACTTTTAATCGCCTCCTATCTCTCACTTTGATGCCACTATCATAGTCTGACCTTCATATATCTTTCTCTTCCTTTCCATATACTCATAAAACTAATGATTTCAACTAAATATAGGTACAAATATTAGTATACTTAAGTAGTTACATCCATTTTTATTCTATAGTGCCATAGGAATATGGATTACAGTGAAAAAATTAGCAGAAATAATATACACTGGACTGCGGTTGCCTGGGTGATGGCACTCTGCCTTGGCTTTTTGGGTGGTCACCTTGGCTTTTTGGGTGGTCACCTTCGAACCTAGGCTAGTACTTTGACTGCGAGTTGAATTCCATTATGCTTCTGAAATATTTTAGCTGGAAGAATATTTTACAGAAAAATCTAAATGCCTTGCAGCTTTTATTTTTCCTTATAAATCTACTTTTATTTTTTCATTATACATTTAATTTTTTTTATGTAAAATTCAATGACTACTATAAAACTTGACAAGTCACCTAATGATCTTATGAAGTGCTGTGTTTTGTTACTTATTGTCCCCACATCTCATGTTATATTAGTACTTCTAAAAGTTTTGTTAAAGTTAAATGTCACTTATTTCTTCTTTTCCTTTTCTTATTCTCTAGCTTGACCAGCAGTGTGAGGATAGGACTGTACTACGTTATGTTTATTATTACTTGGCCAGAATTCTATCCGACACTGGTTCACAAGGTTTAAGCCCGGGTGGTGGGATACCTACTCCAAATTGGGATGCTTTGGCAGATATCGATGCTGTTGGAGGGGTAACCAGAGCTGATGTCGTTCCTAAAATAGTAGAGCGGTTGACTTCAGAGGCTTTAAATGAAGAAGTTGAATGTAAGTGATAAAGTCGTTTCACTTGTTTAACAATGCAATATCATCTTTTTCTTTTATTCTACCAAATTTTTATTTTTATTTATTTATATATTTATTTTTTGGATTGCACTTGCACAAGACTAAATTGCTTTCAACAAAGTTGATGGAACTAAATTATTCTATGATTTTACGGAATGTATAACTCAGTTTCACAGAGTCGCATGCCTTTTTTATATTTCCGAGCCAGTTTCAATTCCAATATCACGAGACTTGAAATTTTATGTTTGGGCAATATAACCTTGCACTTTGACAAATTTTTCTTTAAACCTATATTTGTGGCATTTATAAAATGTAGAAAGCAATTGGTTGCCATTCTTTGTGTTGACCACCCCTCTGGCTTTCACCCTCTGGCATTAACGTTTTGTTACCATGCATTTACTTTTTATTTCATGGTGGGTTGCCACTATTTGCCATTTCACTCTATCAATTATTGATTTTACCCTCTCCTAAGCATTTTTATGCCATCATTCTCCTGAAGCTTCACTACTCCACCAATATACGGTGTCATCTTTGATTGATCTGTAAATTATTTTCCTTTCAACTTCCTTCTCGAAGATCCATTAGACAAAAAATAAAATAAAATGAAAGCATTGAAATGAATTCTAAATTTCAAGCAATGGACTCTGTAATGGGACAATAGTGCAAACACCATCAGTTGTGTCATGGAAAGAATGTCATTTGTAAAATTGACATTTGAGGCTGATCAGCGTGACTCATCTGACAAGTTCAAGTTCATTGCTGCCTGGGTAATATGAAGGGTTTCCTTGCAACAACTATAAGGGGAGTTACATTGTAATACAGCCATCATTGATGTTATTACTGGCCATGTATGTATACTTGGAAGGTTCAATATTCTACTGCATGAGGGAACACATTTTCCACAAGAAACATTAGAACTATGTGTTTTCTATTTCTTTTATTTTCTGTGGAGAATATAATGGGATGTAATACATTTTAAAATTTAGGATTTGTTTTAAGGAAGTTATCTTGCTTATCTTTAATATTTTGGACTTCAAGCCCTTGTTTGGTCCCCATTATTTCTAGAATATATTTTTCTCTCTTATTTTTAGCCACACATTCTTCAATAAAATAATATTACACGCAAACCCAAAACTTTTCCTCATTTTTTAGCCACGCATTCTCCATCGAAAAATTATTCCAAAATGCATTTTCATTAAAAAAAATGGGGCTCAAACAATGAGCAAGTTCTTGCTAAAACTGAAAATCAGTAATTGCTTCTCTTTCTATTCTTTTGAAGTTCATGCGCGGAGACTACAAGCATTAAAGGCTCTCACTTATGCAACTTCTAGCAACTCAGAAATTCTGCCCAGGTTGTATGAAATTGTGTTCAGCATTCTGGAGAAGGTGTGTTTGAGAAAAAAATCCTTTTACTATCTATGCAGGCAATATTTTGAATTATGGAAGCAATACATATAAAACTTTTTGAACGCTTGTTTGTTCTCAGCATTTGGGATTTGGTGATCATTGGGTATAGATAAATTTTTATCTTGCTTTGTCTGAACCATCCGAGAGAGTGCTAAGATATAAAACATGTGCCCACATGGCTAAGTTTCAACTTTAGAGGTTGTCTTGAATTTTTCTTTGATCAGTTCAGATGGATGTTATAATATCATTTTTTACATTTAACTTGTATGAAAAACAACTTTGATTGGACTTCTTGTCTGTTTGATTAATCAAGAAGGCTGCAAGTGTAATAGAGAATCTTAATGTGGATCATTTCATATTTCCCCTTGCTTGTCTCCATACATCTTTTTGTCATTATTTTGATCATTAAAATTGTCCCAAGTAAATTGAATATTATGGTCTTCAGTCAATAGACAAGCCATAGGAGGTTATTAAATTAAAGTGCATGGGACCAAGGTTTGCTGTGTCTTGTAATTTCTTTGATAAATAGCTTTTATCAGATATTCTGGTTAATAGTTCATAATTTATGAACTTTCTGTAACTAATAATTGTCTGGTGTTGCTGTTGTTTTTGTTATCATTTCTAACAAATCATTTCCTCGAATATCATGTAAATGCAAACCAAAACTTCGATTTCCTAAGAGTAATTAGTCAATTTGATTGCCAGGTTGGTGAACCACAGAAACGAAAGAAAGGTATATTTGGGACAAAGGGGGGTGATAAGGAGGTATTGTCTCATATTAATAATTTCCTTTTAATCTTTTTTGGTTTTAATTTGTGCATTCTGCTTAATTGGTGCTTCTCAATGTGCTGTTGCTGATTGTATATGTTCTTGATATTCATATCTATGTACTGTCTAGGTGTTTTGCTGCCTTACATGTATAAGTTACTACTTTAGAAGGCTTCAGGTTTTGTTTGAATACTCCCTTTAGAATGGCACAGTGACTTGCATTTTTAAAGAAGGCACCATTATGAGAGCATTCCTTTCAGATTTGTATTGAAGGGATATTTCCTGAACACCCACTTCCAGTAGCCTTATAATATAATTCACAAAAGCCTGCCGTCCATTTTTGAAATCTATTCCAGATTATCATTTTTCAATGCCCTAGTGATTTCCCCAACTAAGAAATGCATTAGTTTTCTGGCTCAGTCAACATAAGATCCCTTAATACTCCTTCACTTTCTTTACACAGCTGTACATTTAAGGTTTTTCTATCTATCTCCTCCCCACCCACAAAGTGCAGATTATAGAGTTTCTTCAAGTTGGGTGAAACTTGTCGTCCTTCAACTAAAAGAGTAACAATGCTCACATTAGCCTTTTGACGCTAATCTGTTGCGTGAAACAGATGACATAGCCTCAAATTTCAGGCTGGGAATGAGATGAATAATATTCTGCCCGATCACTAGGTTTAATTACCTGTTATGTTACTTAGAGTTCACCTAAACAAAATAGGTGGGGCGGAAGGATTTTCCTCAATTTCTTGCCTTCTGTAAATAACCTTCACAGCTCAGTCATCACAACTAGCTTTAATAAGTTCATCGTGATAATTATTGATTCTCACAGTATTTTTTCTCTAAGATGAATTAATCTTTGACTGAGAGTATGGGTGTGTTTGATGGATATTATTGAGAAAAGAATGTATTTTAAATTGTGATATGATGGGAAATATGTGGTTAAAGAGTAAGGAAAAATTATTGATATGATGAAAAATATTATTTTATTGAAGAATGTGTGGTTGAAAATGAGTTTTGAAAGAATGTATTTTTAGAGAATGTGTGTCAAACATGGACTTAATTAGACCTCTACTCAGTTGACATATGGCCCCTGTTTGGTAGAGATTAAAATCAGTTTTTTAGTTAGATTTTGATAAAATTTGATGAAATGTGTGGATGAAAAGTTGTGAGCCCTTTGAAAAATGTAGTTAAAATTAATTATTAGACTTTAATTTTGAAAAAATCTAAATTTTAATCCCACCAAACAAGGGCATGATTTCTATAAACACCGTAAATGCAATTTTTTTCTTTCCTTTCAACTATTTCATCAATTTAAAAATTTATTTGAACCGAAGGTAGAAAATCATCTCGCAAATATTTCAGCAAGTGCAAAAATCAGTATTAAGTAATCCCCAGTGCTATATTATAAATATTTATCTCTGCTCTCTATATGCTTTAATTACTGAATTTTTTGTGCTCTTCTACTGTATTTATTTTCAAGTCAAGGTGTCTATGTTTCCCTACGACGTTTTAATTCTCATCAGTGCTATGACATATTTGAGTAATTGTTTCCTTCCTTCTACCTTTTCATGAATATTATCCGTCAGTCTATCATTCGGGGGAATTTGCAATATGCTGCCTTAAGTGCTTTAAGAAGACTCCCATTGGATCCAGGAAACTCAGCATTTCTCCATCGTGCTACTCAAGGGTTAGCTTTCATCGATTGATTTTTGATTATCTAGAGTGATGCTATGCAGAATGATAGTGATTTATGATTCATTACCATGTTTATGTTGGTTATATCTGCTGGAGGCATTTTATTGTCTAAGTCACGTTATAGATCTATACATCTCTTTTATATCTTCAAGATTGTGCTATTGAAATCTCGATTCACTCTAGGGATTCTGTTTAGTTATTACTGCTCTTATCTATGTTAGCAGTTAGTATACCTGTGACTGCTGCTAAAATCATCACCCTTGATTGCAAATCATTGCCATAAACATGTTGGATCCAAATTGCTGATTTTTTAGTTTCTGGGGTTAGAAAGAAGAAAAAAAGATGAATGAAATAGAATAGAGCAGCCACTTGCACAGTTTACTCTTTAATATGGCTAAATAAAAGCGTAGGAAAGAAATCGTATTTGCGATCTTACCAGCAAAGAATTTGACAAATATATTGCTCTTCACAACCCATGACACCTACAAACCCCACCCTATACCCTTCCCTTGAGCAGAATAAAAGGTCTGCTGCAGGATGCTACCAAGCACGCTCGTCATCTGCAATCATTTGCATGCCAGTTTAGCTTTGATCCAAATTGAGTATAATTGAGGTAGTAAGTTAACCAAAATTGCTCACAATCTCTTAAGATGACTAAAAGCATCCTTCATCTATCCCATTTTTTTGTACCTTTTTTTCGGACGCTTACCAGCTTAAAATCTTTTAACTCCTTTTCTTATCGTGCCCTTCTTTTGTCATTTACTTCAGTTTTTTTGTATCCATACTTTTGCTGACATCAGATTGATTGAAAACATCAACACTAATTAATTATATGCAGATAGATGCAGGAAATGCCATACATTCATCTTATTTAAAGAACTATTCAGAGAACAAATTGGTTATATGAAAACTACTCAAAATGTGAGGATGGGAGTATTGGAAATTAGAGATCATTGCTCATGTAAGAGCCCCGCATCAACATTTTTGCAACCCCAATAATACTTCAATGATAATAAACATTAAACTAAATTAGAAATTTAAGACTAAAGTACGACCTTTATTTAAACTTGAGAGAGGCTAACAATTAAGTTATCTGAGAGCCTACATGGTGTTTGGTTGTCTTTTAATTATTGAAATATTATCGGTGAGTCTCAGTGCTAATTGTGAGAGTTTGTCCCACTCCTCTTGAATCCACTTATTGTTGATTTTGAGGTCTCAAATTGAAGGCATGATATTGCGAAGCATTTATTACATATATCCATCTAAACGTTCTTTTAAGTCTTGCTACTTTGAAAATCTCATCCCTCGTGAACAAAATCATCTTTTGTACACGTATTCTATTGCTATATCTTCGTTTCACATCTCTGGCCAACAATTTTCACGCCATTCATATGTTGTTGCAGTGTTTTGTTTTCTGATCCAGTGGCAGTGAGACATTCTTTGGAAATTCTTTCAGAATTAGCAATGAAGGATCCCTATGCAGTTGCAATGGCATTAGGTAATTTGATAGCGATGAATTTCCACTGCATATCTTATTACCGTTGGTTATCTAGTTGTGTTATACATTGGTGTATGATTTAATTCTTACATAAAATTGGTGGTTGTTCATATGCCCCTTCTGAATTTGGTTATGTGGACTGGGTTTATATATGCCTAAAAGCATGAAATATAGGAATGATTTAATTCTAACCAAGCTGTCTGCTGTCTGTTCTATTAGATGAATATTCTTGATTTATTATTCCTGAGAAATGCCATCATCTATGTAATCAGGGAATCACATGGTTCTTGTAAACGTGGACCATAGTGTCCTAAATTAAGCAGTTCAAACTCGTTTGTAAGTACTGGATGGAATATAACGATTTGCTGTCTTTGAAGATTATTAAAATTCTATCTATGTTTTTATTTTAAATTTTCCCAAACATTCTGGTTAAAGTTTATACTTTAAATTGCTCCATCGCAGTAAAGAGTGTGCTTAGACATAATTCATATAATGATTTCATTCTTTCAACAATCTCAACTTAAGGCATTTATTGTAGAAACTGGAATGAATAGATTTGATTAGGGATTTGATTTATGTACCATATTTAATTGTTTCCATAGTTAAGTAGGATAATTTATTTTTCCTTATTTAGGGGATTGTTTTCCTTTTAGACCTCGATTCACGGTTGTATATAAACTAATGTATACATGAATGAAGATGTAATAATTCACACAGAAATCGTGTGCTCTCATTATTTTCTACATGGCATCAGAGCAAGGTTCTTTCCTAACCTAGCCACCTTAGCCATAAGCCGTCAATGGCAGAAAACGTGGAACATAACAAAGAGTTAACAACATCAGAATCACCTCAAGGTGAGGCAAAATTCATCTCATCCATGGGCTCCAATAACACCGAAAATACCTCCTTTCAACTTACTGTCGAAAAGTAGAATGGAAAGAACTTTCGAGAATGGGCCCAATCCATCAAATTGATAGTCGAAGGAAAAGGGAAAATGGGTTACCTCACTGGTGACACTAAGAAACCAATAGAGACGACACTTCTTAAAAAATGGAAATCGGAAAACTCCTTGATAACCGCCTGGCTCGTTAACTTCATGTCTCCGTCAATAGGTAAAACTTACCTATTCTTGCCTACGGCGAAAGGAAGTCTGGGATGCAGTAAGAGACGCATACTCGGAGAAAATGCCTCACTAATCTTCGAGTTAAAGACTCAACTGTGGCAAACCAAACAAGGGGTAAGAGAAGTGACAGATTATTACTTGGAGGTGACAAATCTGTGGCAGGAACTTGATCTCAGCCGTGAGGAGGAATGGGAGTGCCCAGGTGACAGTGTGCATTACAAGAAAAGAGTTGAGAATGAACGGGTTTTTGAATTTCTGGCCGGGCTCATCCGCGACTTGGATGATGTCAGGGGACGAATCTTGAGCCGATGACCACTACCAACCGCACGAGAGGTTTTTTCAGAAGTGCGAAGGGAAGAATATCGCCGGAAAATGATGAAGAAGACCGCGAAGATGGAGGCACATTGGAATCGACGATGCTGTCAAGGCAGAATGAACCTGGTGGGCTTAAAAGGGTTGGAAGATTTAACAATAGGCTGCCTGCTGTAAATAGGCCGAATGAGTCAAATTTTAATATGAAGAATCCATGGGCTGAAAGATCTTTTAATGGGCCAAGTGAACCTGGAGGCATACTAGGGCCCGCTAGACATAGTATTGGCCTTGGGATGAATGGATTAATTCCGAATGGATCAAACAACTTAGGGAACGACCATGGTGTGAATGTTGCCGTAAACCAGGACACAAGGAAGATACGTGTTAGGATCTACACGGGAAGCCCACTGACTGGAAGCCAAGGCAAAATACTAAAAATCAAGGCTATCAAGCATCAATTAGTCCTACCGAAAATCCTAAAGAAAATAATTCTTCTGGAGAATCCTGAACAATTGGAACATCTTTATCAAATTTTTTCCAATCTTCAAACTTCGAGTTAACCTTCCAAACACGACCCCTCAAGCTCATTAACTCACAAAGGTAAACACTTGAGAGCCTTGACTACCTCTTCAAAATACAACGTTCCTTAGATTATTGATTCAGGTGCGTCCGACCACATGACAGACTCTTACCATCTTTTCTCCTCATATACGACCCGTGACGGCAATATTAAGGTCAAAATTGCAGATGGGTCACTCTCAACTGTTGCAGGAAAAAGGAGTATCCAATTATTTGATTCTATAACACTAAACCCAGTACTTCATGTTCCATTACAATTTTCAATGAACTACATTGCCTCATTTATAAGCTTGAAATTGATTATTAAGGTAAACTTAATGGCTTTACCTCCGGTGTACTTAATATTATCTCAAGGAACATTCGATTTCCTCTTTCAGATTCTGCTTGCAGGGGGAGTCTGTGCTTTAGATAACATAGTGTTTACATAATTGCATCACTTTTGCTTTTTTTTTTTTGGAAACATTTATCCTCCCATTATACGTAAATCGTTGAGAATGTAATTAATGATGGGGCATGTGGACCACCCCACAAGATCTGCGAGCCAGAGTATATACATGTTCTATTTTTATTGGTTGTCTGACACACTAAATTTCTGTATGTCTGCCAAAAGCTAGCAAAGTAACCAAGATAAACTTTAAGAGGATCACTTTGGTTTTGAAAATATTTAAAGAAAAAGGTCAATTTGCCTTGTAGAGGATATTTGGCTTCTTAATACTGATCTTGTTGTATCCAAGTTAGGTTCTGAAACCATGAGCTTTATTTTAGTTTAATAGGCCATAATTGTGTATGCCTTTTAGTTGCTTGGACTTTTGAGATAGATAAACTTGGACGTATCTATTCCACTTAGATATATGTTTGAGATTGACATTAATAAAGGTATTCCGAATGATTTCAGTAGTTCTATTTAAATATTTCTTTGAACCATTACTTTGCGCCAGATCTTTAGGAAACTGTTGCAAAAGGTTGGGAACTTTGTGCAAAGTGCTATGTAAAATCTGCTTTCAGCTTCAATATTTTGGGTCACCCCCGTAGAATGTCAAATATTATATTGGAGTTTATGTTTTTGCCACACTTATAATTTTTCTGTTGCCCTGAACTAAGGGAACATGTTTTTCACACCCCCTTTTCTCTCCTTCCATCTATTCCACTTAGATATAAGTTTGAGATTGACATTAATAAAGGTATGCCAAATGATTTCAGTAGTTCTATCTAAATATTTCTTTGAACCATCACTTTGCGTCAGATCTGTAGGAAACTGTTGCAAAAGGTTGGGAACTTTGTGCAAAGTGCTATGTTAATTCTGCTTTCATCTTCAATATTTTGGGTCACTCCGTAGAATGTCAAATATTATATTGAAGTTCATGTTTTTGCCGCACTTATAATTGTTCTGTTGCCCTGAACCAAGGGAACATGTTTTTCACACCCCCTTTTCTTTCCTTCCATCTCTGTTTCTCCCTCCCTATTTTGTTCTGGGGGAAAGGGTAGTTGACTGTGTCTGGAAAATTGTTGTTCAAGAGTCTATCAGCTAAACCTATGGTTTATGACATGGGCCATAATTCGTAGTCAGATGCAAATGAATTGTGGTTTAAACATTTTGTCATAGAAGTAGTTCTTGTTGTGGATTTCATGTTTTTGTATCTCATTCCCTCTTACACAAATAAAATATTGGAGTATATTCGTCATTGTCTTGCAAAAAGGACATTTCTCGTGTCTTTCATCAATCCTACATTTGTATACCTCTTTTATGATATTATATTCAGTCACCTACTTCTCTCAGGTTAAAAATGTAGATTGTGTGGTTATTTTTTTCACCAATTTAAACTTTTCTTTTGCAGGAAAGCACGTGCAATCTGATGGTATGGTCGATGTCCTTTGGTTTCCTGTCCTTATTTATGGATCAACAACTGGCCTGAAATCTAATCCCAGATTATGCTCATTAATTTTTTCATGAATTAGGGGCTCTGCAGGATGTTCTCCACTTGCATGATGTTCTTGCTAGAGTTGCACTAGCCAGGCTGTGCCATACAATATCTAGAGCTCGAGCATTAGATGGTAAGCATATTTTGGATAATTTCCAAATTTGTACCTTCACACAAGTTAATGAACTCTCATATTTTGGATAAAATGAACATTCCTAAGGATGAAATGCTGACATTTTTAAATGGTTTTGAGTGCAGAACGGCCAGACATCAAGTCTCAGTTCAATTCTGTTCTCTATCAGCTGCTCTTGGATCCCAGTGAAAGAGTTTGTTTTGAGGCTATTTTTTGTGTATTGGGTAAATTTGATAATTCAGAGAGGTATGCAACAAACATAGCCCCTGTTTGGGCTCCATTTTTGTGAAAAATGCATTTTTCCTTCTTATTTTGAACCACAATAAAATAATATTACACGTAAATTTTACCTTATTTTTGACCCACATTTTCCAAAAAATCACTATTCCAAAATACATTTTTCTCCCAAAACTTAATTTAGTTGGAGCCCAAACAGGGGCATAAATGGTGCTTCTGACCTTTTCTCCTGATTGTTTGTTATCCACTGCTAGTAAATTTATTTACAGTGCAGCAGATTAAATGTGTATTTTTCCATTTCCTAACTCTTATTTTTCTACTTTTCCGCTCAATATAGGACCGAGGAAAGAGCTGCTGGATGGTATCGTCTAACTAGAGAAATTCTTAAGCTTCCAGAGGCACCTTCTGTGAAGGACTCAAATTCTGAGTCAAAAAAAGACAAAGCTTCAAAGACAAGGCGCCCACAACCACTAATCAAACTTGTCATGAGGAGGTATGGAGCCTTCTTTCAATCTTGAATATGTATGCATATATAATTGCATACAGAACACACATACAGTTTAGCTTCGCAGTTCTGCCTTATTGATTGCTGTGAAGTAAGTAGTTTCACTGGCAGGCTTAGAAGTGTCTTTAGTAGGAAAAGGGGCTTTTTAAGGAAATCCCTCATTCAAAGGTTACCAGCGACATTTACCAAATGTAACTACTTCCATTTCACATAACCAAGGAGGTCAACTTATGGGCTAGATCCTCCTTTTTCCGGGTATGCTTCTCTGTAAGCAAGAAACAAATGAACGAAGTGTGAATCAAAGAATAAATGGTTCTCCGAAGTCTCTAAAGGAGAAAAGCAATATTTTACTTCTTGACAATGAAGATCCAGTCCATTCATTTATATTCCAAGCACGATGTCTGAAATATGTACTTCTTTGATAACTTAGTATAGATTGTTCTTAAGAAGATCATAGCTTAGTCTTCAATGCAGTGGTGGAATGGTAGGGTCCTTTTAGGATGACCTCGTGCACTACTTGTTCTTTTCCTTGTTTTCAGGTTGGAAAGTTCTTTTCGTAGTTTCTCGCGGCCAGTACTGCATGCAGCGGCAAGGGTTGTACAGGAGATGGGGAAAAGCCGTGCTGCTGCTTTTTCTTTGGGTTTACAGGATATTGATGAGGGAGCTTATGTAAATACGTACTCTGAAGATTCATATGATCCAGATATAAACCCGACTGCACAATCTGAAGGTAGTGATTGACTAAAAATATTCCAGTAACAGTTCAAAGGGTGGTATGTCTATTTAAACAACAGAAACCCTTGATCATAAGATCGAATCTTTTCATTATATGTAGGATCATGAGGTTATTCTGTGATTGCTTGTATATGTTTCAAATGTGGTTCTCTCTCTCTCTCTACTCTAAACAGCCTGTTCACAAGATTTTTCCATTGGTAAGGGAGCACGATATATGTCTATAAATTTTTTAATTGGTATTCTTGTTTTCTGAACCGAGCATGGTTGGGAACATTTTCTTGTGAAACTATTATCAGAAGAATAAAGATAGATTTAAACAGTAAGGAAGGCTCTGAATGCTTGCTTTGCACTCCCAAACCTTGAAATGGTATAGAACTTTTAGATAAGTAAAGATTTTCAGTTTGCCCCATATGTTAAATATCGTTCAGAATATTAGGGAAACATTGCGATCTAAAATTTTATTTGTATATAATGCAGGAGTTGATTTGTAGCATTCTAAACTAGGAAACTATCCTATTGTCCTCAAATTAGAGGAAACAAATAAGCGAATAATCAAAGAAATATCACACCTAATATTCTGTGACCTATTTTTCGAAAGTAATCAAAGAATTATTCTAACACTTCCATTCAAGCTGTGCAAAAATATTTTGCATTCCAAGCTTCTTAGCAATTTAATGGAAGCTTGTACTACATAATCCTTTTGTGAGTGCATTTTCCAGTTGACTAGAAGATGGTACATATGGAGCGCAAACTTGCCTAGAGTCAATTATTCACTAATAAATTGTCTACCAAACTCTATGTACTTAGTAGTCTTATGCTGGATTGGATGGTGCACTATATTTATGGTTGGTTTATTATTGCAATAAAGCATCATTGGACTCTTTTTTCCCACTTTCAATTATTTAACCATAGTAGTTCGCATATTCTTTCAGCCATTTCCTTGAATTCTACCTCTGCAGTAGAATGAGCCACCACTGGGTTGTTTCTTACTTCTCCACGCAATCAATTTCCTCCTAAGAAGGTACATTAGCCAGTATTTGATTTTCTCTCTGTCATTGAGCCACTCCAGTCAGCACCCCTATTGACTTTCTAGTTTAAGTTCTCCAATTTTCTGAACGAAGTGGCCTTTCTGTGGAGTTTCTTCAAGATATCTAATAATTCTGTAGATTTAAGAGTAGCATGTACAAACTATCACTGCACTCACGGCACGGGCTATTTCCTGTCTTGTGTGACAACTAGAAACACTTCCGACCATTCTTTGATACATCTCTTGATCGGTATTCTTCCTTTATCTTTTCCTTTTTTCTTTCTCTTAATTGTTGATTAGACTTTATTGGAAAACCAATCAGTTTGGTACTGGCCATACCTGTTCTCTTGAAGGAGATCTCGAGTGTACTTTTGTTGAGAGATAGCTAAGATGTGGCCACTTCAATTTCCAGAAAATATTTTCATTTTTCAAGTTCCTAGATCTCTAGTTTTTTTGCCAGATAGGTCTTTAGCTCTATTATTATCGCAGTATAGGGAATAACATTTTCATTCAAGGTATGTTTCCCTGACTTTGACTTTGACAATAGTCCGTGAATCATAGATATCTTTTTCGCAGGTGCAAATGTCTCATGGTAGTCTGTACAATAGGTTTGAGCATATCCCTTGACTACAAAAATTGCCTTGTATTAGTTGAGTGTTTTGTCGGATTGTACTTCACTATGAAATTTTTTTTCACAGGGCATATCTATTTCTCCCTCTGGTAAATAGACTATTTCCCAGGTCTTATTTTTGTAGTGCTCCCATCTTCTTGTTCATGGACCTTCTCCACTATTTTGAGGTTAAGACTTCTTGGACAGTTGGGAGTTTACTGAGAAAGAACTTCTGAGGGAAATGCTTGGAAATAAGGTGAAAGATTCTCCATAGACACAAAATTTGGTACAGCGTGTCGAGTACGAGCTGTAATCCCTTTTCTAAGGGCGATTGGTAAATTGAAGTTTAATAGGGGAATCAATTTCAGAACTAGAAACAGGAATTGGATCATTATTTTCTTTACTTGTGTCAAGGATGATAATTGCAGCAAGTGAAGTGATGATAAACTTTTTCCATCTGGAGTACACATTGATAGTTGGAGTTCTGGGTCTCTCAGCTATGGTTTCTTCATCTGTGGGTATATTGTCAGAATTTGCAATATGGTTTCAGCGAGAATTTTGGAGTCACTGGTTGTTGGCTAGTGGAATTTTGTCTCTAAGGAATAGTATATAGGCTACTTGGTTTTATTCTTAGGTTTCATTCAGTTACAGATCCACTTTCTTTGTCCTGATCCCGTCTATTTTCATCTCAATAACGTGTTCCTGAGATGGGTGCTAGAAGAGTATGATTGATGCGCCACAAAAATCACATCCATAGCGACATAATGCTTTCTTGTAGGAGAGTAATAGCATTTCTGTCCTTTTAGGGTTTGGTATCCTAAAGTTGTGCATCTTACTGTCTACTTTCATGCAAATTGTTGGATATGAACGTGGTTTTTGATGGTAAAGAGCCTATTCATTGGAAATAGTATCATAAATTTATTAAAAAATGTTTGGGGTTCCCAATATTGGGTTGATATTAAACTCGTGTGATGGGTTCTGATGAGAAACTGATTACTTTTTATGGCCAGAAGCTTCTGCCATTGTTTAGAACTTCCTCAGGGGAATACATCTTGATGGTTGCCTCTTGTCTTCTTTATGAGCCTTACAGCATAAGCCTTGAGGTTTAAGCCTCATGATGGTCAGTGTGTGCTTCTCACTCTTGCCCTTTGTCTTCTTTTTCACACCAACCTCAAAAGGCTTTTTTTTATTTCATATCCTAGACTATTTTGAGGGCCTTCTGAATTTGTCCTAAACACTTATTAACCCTAAAACTAGAAAGAAAATAATAGTAAAATTAGAGAACAAGTGAGTCCAGACTTGGCCTTGCCTCTTACAACAGACAAGTGCCAATCCTCCCAAGTGAACTCGTATTTTTTTGGCAGTAGTCGCACAGTTAAGAGAACTAAGAGACTGAACATGACTGTTTCCTTTCATACATATATATATATATATATATATATTTGTCATTGTTGTCTCTGTTATTCTACTCTCTCTGAAAATGTCAAACTAAGCAAAATTCTTAAATAGACGGTCAGTTTCATTTATTATATGCTTGCTTCCTTATAATCACGTTTCTAGTTACAAATTAAACATTTAATTTTATTGAAATAATATATTATTGATATTTTGATGTCATAAAGTTTAATACATTGATATTTTTTTGTCATTTTCTTTGAATTATTTTATTTGTTTTGTGTGTTGAGACTTACATCTCATCTGACAGAGGCTAAACTGTTCAGTGCCCGATTTATAGCCTTTAACTCTGGTTATTACTGTTATGTTTTGCCATATGTTATCTTGGTTGCAGCTATAGCTAGTCTCTTATAATTAAACATATGCATACTTGCTCGACTCATAGTCATGGATATCTTTACTTGGTTTCTACTTTTATTGGTACAAGTCGTGTATTGAAGCGAAAATTTTCATTCGAGGACTGCATAAGTTGATATTATACTGGCTGGTTTTTCATTCTAAATATGCTTTGGATGCATAAAATAGCTTGTTGACCCAATGAATCGATCTCTGGTCACTTGTGGTGGAATACTTTTTGCCTTTCCCTGCACAGATTCTATGTTTCTGCTTTTTTGTCTTTCTGTTAGGTCTTCGTAGGGTTTCCTCAATATCTAATGGGATGGGTAGCAAGGATACAATTGCAAGTTTGTTGGCTTCATTAATGGAGGTGGTGCGAACAACTGTTGCATGTGAATGTGTTTATGTGCGTGCAATGGTGATAAAAGCATTGATATGGATGCAAAGTCCACATGAATCTTTTGATGAGCTGGAATCGATCATCGCATCTGAGCTATCGGATCCATCTTGGCCAGCAACTTTATTGAATGATGTATTGCTTACACTGCATGCTCGTTTTAAGGTACTGAGCAAGTGAGAAAAATAGAAATAATCTATTTTGATAATGTTGTTTTCCTTTTGCTGATGTAAGTTTAACCGTTGTATGTCACTTGCATTCTTAATGTTCTGCACAATATAATCAAATGGATATAGAGCCTCGCATATTAGTCCCCCATTCTTGAAACCCTCTCTTCTCATTGTTGTGATTTGGTTTCTCATTCCAATTTTTGGTTTTGTCGCAAATGGTTACATCAATAAACAGCTTTTGCTCAGATTGCTGGATCCGTGTTACCTTCTTGTCTAGCGATATCCCTGGATTTGTTAATCGTGTTGACTAGTATGCATGTACATTTACGGAGCTTTAAAGAAATTAATGCTGAGGGATTTTTAACTTCCACTGTTTTTGAATAAGATTAAGAATGCCAGGCTTTGATTGATCTCTAGCTATGATACTGGAGCTTTGAGAGGTGATAAGCTTAGTTGTAGAAGATCTGAAACAAACATCAATATGAGCACTTGAAAAGGTTTTGGACTTTGAGAATTGATTGGATTATAATCAAATGTACTCCGGAGCTTTGCTTTTCTCGATGCATGAAATTGATTTTTATTTTTTATTTTTGGTCTCACTGTTATTTTCTGTTAAAATGTATAAATTTTGCCTCAAATTTCTAGGAAAAGTTTCTTCTTCTTTTTTTTAGTCCTTTCTGCTTGAATGAACTTGTCGACTTGTCCACAGTTCTGTACGCAGACAAAGAATGTCTGGGACCTATGGTAGCGCATTTTAGTGTTGATCTGAATGACTGTTCCCTTCTAATTGTCTGATGTAGAAAAGAAATTTTTAAAAATTACAATTCAGAAAGTTTTCTATCTTGAATGACTTTTTGTGCTGTTTCTGACCTTTTTTTTTCTTTGTTTCGGCGGTAACTTGGGAATGCATATGATAAAACACGAATCTTTCTTTTTACTCTAATTCTTTCTCTCTCAATAGCATAATCATTGCTTTCTTTGATCCTTAATTCTTGCCTTATTGTCGGGAGTTTAGGTCTCTCTCTCTCTCTCTCTCTCTTTGTGTGTGTGTCTGCCCATATGCTTGTGTGGGTGTGCGTGTTGTAGGTCTTTGAACATGCTGTAGTTTTCCTTAGCTTTTACTTTGCAGGAGTACTTACATGTCCCGTTTTATGTTTATTAGGCTACTCCAGATATGGCTGTCACCCTTCTTGAAATTGCTAGAATTTTTGCGACTAAAGTTCCTGGGAAGATTGATGCTGACGTACTTCAGCTTCTGTGGAAAGTAAGTTCAAACAATCCCGTCAGATTTCATTGCTTAAATGACATAATTTTTTATTGTATTCTTTCAACTACATTTATGCTGAGGTGGAAGTTTTTTTCCTACAAATAAGTTGAGAACAAGGAGTTCTGTGCTCCACAATAATATTCGTCACTGCCAGGGAGTGATTGATCACTTGCTGCTTGATTTGTGCCAGAATATCAAGTCCCTACGTTTGTCAAATTTTTATACTATAAAGAAATTTGCATGTACTCGATAGCCTTTTTAACCTGTTCCTGGATAAGTAATAGAACTACTGGATTTGATCTTCACTGCTTTCTGTGAACAGTATGGATTCTTTTAATAAGTACCCATCTATGGATCTTCTTGAAAATATTGTAGAATTTGGTGGAAAGTAAGCTGGTTTTGGCTGAATATTATTTTGTGGTCAATTATCATGTATTCTGATGTCCCCAGAAGATCATTTTAAATGCAATAAAGTTTACATGTCTGTGAAAGTCGAGAAGTTCGACACTGTTGCTTCATAGTATGTTGATTGTAGTATATAATTCCAAAATGGTTAAATTAAAGATCAATCACTTCTTATTATTTTCTCTCTGTTTGATTTGATTGTCAAAGGATCACAAAATTTCTTGCTTCCAGCTTAGTATGTATATTTTTGGATTTTTAAGCATCCATACTTACGCAAGACTTGGCTCCCTAATTCTCTCTTCGATTGAAATAGTTTTTAGTGTTGTTGCTGCTTCGTAATGGATGTCATTTACTTTGGTCTAATTGCTATGTGGTTGCTAGACTTGTCTGGTTGGAGCTGGTCCTGATGGAAAACACACAGCTCTGGAAGCAGTCACCATTGTTCTTGATTTACCACCTCCCCAACCTGGTTCCACCTCTGCACTTACCTCAATTGATAGGGTGTCTGCATCTGATCCAAAGTCAGCTCTCGCGTTGCAGAGATTAGTTCAAGCGGCAGTAAGTGTTTTACTCAATCAGTAGGATTCTATATGTTAAAGCTGAATAATTGGGATCTTTAGATTTCATCAACCCCATGGGTTGTATTCTCCCCCCACTTTTGCCAACATATTTTTTTCCTACTTGTAGGTTTGGTTCCTTGGAGAAAATGCAAATTATGCTGCCTCTGAGTATGCCTGGGAGTCGGCAACCCCACCTGGTACAGCATTGATGATGTTAGATGCTGATAAAATGGTTGCTGCTGCCAGCTCTCGGAATCCTACACTTGTTGGTGCTCTGACTCGGCTCCAAAGGTGTGCTTTCAGTGGCAGCTGGGAGGTACATATTTTGACCTTGCTATTATTCGAATTTGGCTCATAACATGACTTTAAAAAATAGTAAAATGTGAACCTTTTTTTTGCATGATCTATTCTTTGTTGACTAACTTTGTTATGGGTTCTGGGGGATTCATGTTGTTTATTGCCCACAATAAAGTCATAACTGTTGTTATGAGGAGATGAATGGATTTGAAAATAAATTTCAATTAAATCATCAATCAAATAAAGGGGTGAGGAGTGTTCCAATATCTTATTTTGATAATATTCGACTTGTGTATTTTGGTTTTCTTACGCAAATCAGCATGTGGTGGTCCTTAGATTTTCTGCTCATGGATGCATGGAATACATTTAAATTATGAGTGCAATAAAATTACTGAAATTACTGCATGTGATTTACCAGTGTTCAGATGGGAAGTCATTTCTTAGTATTTTGGATATTTCTCTACATGATAACTTGATATCTTTTCCCTTTGACTCAATTCTTCCAGGTTCGCATCATTGCTGCTCAAGCTCTTACTACAATTGCAATTAGATCTGGTGAGCCTTATAGGCTACAGATCTATGAGTTTTTGCATGCTTTAGCACAAGGTGGTGTCCAATCTCAGTTTTCTGATATGCATGTCAGTAATGGAGAAGATCAGGGAGCAAGTGGTACAGGCCTCGGATCCTTAATCAGTCCTATGTTGAAGGTCCTAGATGAAATGTATAGTGCTCAAGATGAACTCATAAAGTAAGCAAGGGAATTTATCTTATATCTTTCAGACGTAACACCTTATAAAATTAAGACTGGAATATGACAGGTGGTCTTTATTAAAAAATTTCCATTTGTGCAGGGAGATGCGCAATCATGACAATGCCAAAAAAGAATGGACAGATGAGGAACTTAAGAAACTATATGAAACTCATGAGAGGCTGTTAAATTTTGTTTCACTATTCTGTTATGTTCCAAGAGCAAAATATCTTCCTTTAGGGCCAACAAGGTAGATCCTTCTTTTCCCATGGCTTGCATCTTTTAGTCATTTAGGAGTTGAACTTTTTAAATTTCACTTGAAAGATAAGTATAGCCTCATGGCATATCAGTTTACTTTGCCTCTCAGAGTTGCCTTTTATATTATCCGTAAATATCAATCCATCATTATATGAATTTGATGTATGGAATTAAATCAGCTGACTTATCTTTCTTTTTGTTCGTTGTTAAGTGTGCTCGACCAATTCATTACTACATGTTTTTTGATTTGGTTGTGATCTATACTTTCATTAGAATGAACTTTGATGTTAGAACAAGTTAAAAGTCTTTCTTGTGAAATTACTCCTTTCATTGTTCCTTGTATAAAACAGAATCCCCCTTCCCAGTTCTACACTTTTTTTAATTTACATTGATTGAAAGCAAATTTCATATTGGACAAAAATTTAGTCTCACTATTTTCTCTTTTTGGTTTATTTTACTTTGCAAACAGTGCAAAACTTATTGACATCTACCGTACCCGCCATAACATAAGCACATCAGCTGGTCTCAGCGATCCTGCTGTTGCCACAGGGATATCTAATCTTATTTATGAAACTACTAAAATGAGGATGTCCGATCTTATTCCTGAAACTACTCAAATGAAGCCATCTGAATCAGATGGCCTTGATGATGACCTTGTTAATGCTTGGGCAGCAAACCTTGGTGATGATGGCTTATTGGGAAACAATGCACCTGCCATGAACAGGGTAAGAATCTTACCCATCTCTGAAGGAAGTTCTTCATCACCCATGTTGGGATGGGTTTTTCCTGTTGTATATTTGGACAAAATAACTCTCTACCTTTAAAACTTCGAACATAGACCATGACAAACTGTCATTTTAGGTTTTTACTAGAACTATTTATGCTGAAGTATGTTTAGTTTGAAATTCTATTAGGAAACTGAGAATGAAGTTATACACACAGTCACTGTCTTAAATGAGTCACACCAGCTGGTGTGTCTTGAAGTAACCCGGTCAAGTTCAGATCTTTAAACCTATTAAACAAAGTTCGTAATTTGTCTTTTTATCTTTGGATATACATGTCAAAAAACTGTACTTCATTATGTTGTGAGAGATTTGGAACTTCATTTCTTTACTTGTGACTTGTGTCTGACAAATCCTTTTGATCTCTGTGTCACATTAGGTCAACGAATTTTTAGCTGGTGCTGGTACTGATGCTCCAGATGTTGAGGAAGAGAACATTATTTCCAGACCTTCTATGAGTTATGATGATATGTGGGCAAAGACTCTCTTAGAGACAACAGAAATGGAGGTTGGGAATCATAATCTGTTGCATGGTCTTGCTTTAATCTCAAGTTTGTTTGTGGGAACTCAATATTTGTGAACTCTCTTCATTATACAGGAAGACAGGAGGTCATCTGGGTCTTCTTCTCCTGATTCATTAGGATCTGTTGAGACATCCATATCATCTCACTTTGGAGGAATGAGTTATCCGTCATTGTTCAGTTCCAAGCCATCTACATATGGAACTTCGCAGTCCACGGTATGCAAATTAATGCATTGAAGAAGAATATGTTTGGCTTCTGTATGACAATGGTTATAATCGCAGTTTTGGAATCAAGATGTGAAGTATCTTAAATTCATTTTCATGATATGTATATCGTGCATATGTGTGAAAAGTATTAAAATTCTTCAAAATTTGAACTTTATTTGCTTGAATTTGTGAATGAAAAACGAAGATGTTTCTCCAATTAATCCCTGAGAGACCACACATGAAGGATAGGTTGTTTTTGCCAACATGAAGCCACACTTTACATTAGTTGCAAAAGAAACCAAGAGAAATCATGCAAAAAAGGTAAAAACATATTAACATCTGCTATTTCTTCTTCATGACCTTCAAGGTCATGTAAAATTCAGCAACTAGAGAAGTAGAACATCACATAAAAGTGCATAACATCTAAACAGAAAACAGTTCCAATAATAACTTTCGTTCTTTCAACTTTCCTTTGAGACTTGAATCAGTGTGAACATTGAAATCTGCATCACCTGCTTTGTCTACTTCTGAAAATCCACTCCTCGTCATGGATGCTTCAACTCTATGATTTTCAATTGGTTGCTCCACTTCTATATTTTTCTTTTTTCCCCCCTTTCTTCTTGAACTTCATTTGCCATTTTCCTTTTACCCTTTATATTATCTATTAAGTTTTTTTGGTCTTTAAAGTAATATCATAGTTATAGTTAAATTAATAATCAGAATGATGACAAATGAAAACTTAGAATTTCACCTCCTTTATTTTCCCTTTCTTTCTATTAACTTTCTTCACAAAAGCATCAATGGATGTCTATAGACAAGGGGCTTCGGGAAGGCAAGGATATTCTTTTTCAGTGATACATTCATAATCTGATTTTATGTCCAAAAGATAAATAGAACCACAAGTATCACCATTTTCTTTCCTGTTTCTCTGCAATAAATGCAAGATAATGTTGTGTTAAGCTAAACCTGAGAGGTTTTATGTTGAATAATTTGATTTTAAAAGTTTAAGCTGTTAGAGAGGGTCCCACATATATCATTTAACTTTTATCTTCAACACGCCTCCTCACTTGTAGACTGTTCATTTTTTCCCATCAAAGCCTTTCACGTGCACAATTTTTAATAAATGGATGCCAGCAATACTTGAACTCAGTTTTTGGATAATGCGCTTGCTTAAATGACTGTATAAACATGAGGGGTGGGAATGTGTTATTTTTTTTAATCCACTGCTAGAGTAATTGTTTTTAAAAGAAAACAAAAAATACGTCTTTGGTGTTGGGTTTGGGGGGGTGGAGTTGCTAGGCCGAATCTCTAAAGGAAACCTTCCTCCACACGAAATGGAGGTATCCCCTCCCTTACCAAGTCCAGTGACAAAATTAAACACGATCATATCATAGAGATGAGCTATGAGTACAAAAGAGAGCCAACTGATGTAGTATGTGCTAAACCGACAATCAACGAAGCCTAGAACTATAGAATTAGATAGAATAGAGGAGAAGAGGGAGAAAGATAGAAGAAATGGCCCAGGGCGGGTGGGGGTGATAGCAGAATTTGGAGTGAGAAATTATTGTTTATTGAATCCTCAATAGTCAGTTTAATACAATGCATAAACCCCACGCGTGTAGGTTTTAACTAAGTTCAATTTAAGAAGGAAACTAACCAGCAAAATAAAACCTAGACTGTCTCTCAAAATATTAATATAACCCTACAAGATTATGGTGTCAACTCTTGAAATTATATCTTTAACGATCTTCATCAACCATACTTTTCCATGGAGATAAAATTCTGGACGGTTGTGCAGAATGGCCCCAAATAAGCCAAGTGGTCTGCCACACTCTCACCTGCTCTAAAGATAATGAGACATGAATTCACTGTTAACTTATACCCCTTGTTGAATTAACAGGATGAGGTGAGATGAAGACATATGGTTTGGAAATGTTGGACCATTTTCAATTCCAATTGTTTTACTTAAATCGTCAATACAATACGGATAAGCTAGGTCTCAATAAAATCGATGCCTTTGACCTGTCTAATCTTTAAACTGTCACTTGATTACTCTCCCATCTCACGTTATACTTGTTCCTGTTAACATTCTTCGTTTACTTTTTATTTTCAAATTCTAATTCTTTTGTGAAATGCTAATGCCATTGGCCAGTAGCATTTTGTGCTACGTTTTATGCAACAATGGATGGAATTATGCCTTTAGTGCAAAATATTGGATGGATAGGTTCAGCAAGATTTTGATGCATTTGAGTTGCTCATGCAGGAAAGATCGGGAGGAAGCAGATATAGGGCTTATGAGGGTCCTGGATCCCCGGTTGATACTATGAACCTGTTCTTAAAAATCAGAGTTTACTGGTGAAATGAAATCAAGTCTTACTTTTCATTATTTGCAGATAAGAGAAGAACCTCCTCCATACTCTTCCCCTGTTCATCAAAGATACGAGTCATTTGAAAATCCGTTAGCTGGCTCGGATTCACATAGTTTTGGTTCCCATGATGAAGAACGAACTTCTTCGGGAAATTCCAAATCTGGGAGTGCACTATATGACTTTACTGCTGGGGGTGATGACGAGGTACATTCAAGATCAACTACTAGTTATTATCATATTCTAATGTGATGGTTTATTAAGGAACCAAATCTGCAATTCTGTTTTTTCCCCTCTCCTCTACTAGACCTTCTTGGAGGTGGTTTTTTCAGTTTAGTATATGAATATTATTGACTCTTAGTTGTTTGCAGCTAAATCTCACAGCATTGAATATGAAGTAGATGGATGGTTCTATGTAAGTATAGCACAATCTGGAAATTTTTCTTACTTCCACATATTAATGGAATGGGGTGTGTGTTTTCGCCCACATTGGTTAATTTTAATAATCCTCCAGAGCTCCACAATTGCAATCCTCGTATATATTGACTTTTGCTTGCTGAAGAAAATGATGTTTGATTGTTGCAATCATAATGTCTAGATTTCTTTTTATTGACTTGGAAATAAGGGAAAGATAGTTGTTAGGATTTTTGTCTGCTGTTGGATTCATATAGTACACTGTGAAACTAGGTGTGAAGTTAATTTTAGTCCCTAAAAAAACTCATATTTTGAATTTCGCTCTTGGATAAGATAGATTCATATTTGAAAGAGGTTGACAATAAGTTCTTTCAAAATTGACTATTTGTCCCGTTTTTTGTCGAATAGTTCCTTTTATAATTACAATTATGATTGTCTTAACAAAAGATCAAGAAGCAATTTTTTGTTTTATGGATACCTAAACAAGAATGACACTAGTTGAATCCCTCAAAGATATGATATTATGGTACAATTACCAAAGGGGTTTTTTAATGTTCCATTATTATCATTTTGCCTTCGTTGTGTGAGATTCTATTCTGCCTGTTACCATTTTTTGTTAAACCATCAGAACCCTAGGATGATAGTTTTGTTGATTAAATTGAATATATTAGCGACCTATTATGNTAGTTTTGTTGATTAAATTGAATATATTAGCGACCTATTATGATTACAAAGTCACGCAAACATAAACAGTTTTCAGAAGCATGGTTTCTCGATGCAATTTAGTCTAGCAATCATACAAATTTATGCAGGATCATGCTGTAAAGTGGAATAAACAAGCTATCAGCTCTCGTAATCTCAGCATTTGACTTTTCCGAGTATAATAGTGAATAATCCTTTTGACCTTCTAGCCCAAATTTTCACCTCGTTAACATAAGAGTGTGTCCGAGAAATTGTTCTTTAATTGTATCAGGGCTCTCTATCTGGCATAATTTTCACTAATATGTTGCCTATTGCAGGTTAAGAAGAGACGCCCCCGGAGGGATGGGAAAATGGCTGGGCTTGTTCCCGTACTCTATGTCAGCCAATCTTGATGCAGATGACACTTTGAATAGTTTATTCCGTGGTTTGCACAAGCTTAAACATTCATGAAAATTCCTTCACTGACTAAAAAGTATTGAAGATACATGAAGCAAAGTTGTGTATGCGGAAAAACTGATTCTATGCCGTTATTAGCCTGAATCGCTTATGACTCATTTTTGTCAGCTAAAGAGATTCTTGGAGATTGCTGCTTGTACCATAACCGCATTCAGTTGGTTGGCTTCAGAACTTGCTGCTTGTGCTGTTGTTAGTACTTAAGCACCGGATTCTTTGTATGAACAATTTCTATCAACTTATCTTTTTCTTTTATCTCGTGTATCTTTTTTGATGTGATGGCTCATTTATCCCGAGTTTATGTATTGGGTTTCAGTTACGAGTTCTAAGTCTTTTATGTATTGGGTTTCAGTTGCTACGAGTTCTAAGTCTTTATTTGTTGCATGGACATTACATTTTACCAATTTTGCGAGCAGATCACACCTTCATAGAAAGCTGAGATTTTTTCCGTCTTGTGAAGGTGCATTGGATTGCTAGAAATCTTCTCTCTTCACATTTATACTATAGACATGCCAGCTAACAATAATGTGTTAATATCATAAATGTTGGGGTTGTGGATTCGTTGTACTGGGTCCTATCCTATCTTTAATGTCTGTCTTTATTGACGGCCACACGGCAGCTGGAAGAAGCATGCATCTGTGGTTGTTCCAAATCGTATTATCTGATTTTTATTAGACGATAACTACTTATGATAGACTGAGATGCGTGGTTAGGAAAATGATTAATAGCAGAGAATCTCCTAGAAACGTTGTCATTTGCCATATACCCATCTATTGAAAGTCGCAGAAAACCTCATATCTGAAACCTTTTGTGCGAAAAACACCCCTCTCGTCAAGATCTGTTAGATTTGTCGTTAAAAACAGTAAAAAATGTCAAAATTAAAAATGAATAATTGTAATTCAGTGCCCAAACTTTTTATTTTTTACAAATTAAATTTAAATTTTTATATGTGTCAAATAAAATCCCAAATCTTTAAAACTTTATTTTCCCATACCACTCCATCTTCTTCCTCATTTTTGGATAATTCTTCCCTCTCTTCTAGGTTTTATATCTCTCATAAAGAACACTATTTTAGTAGAAGTTGATGAAAATAGGCAATTTAGCTATCTTCAAGTTTTTTCTGTGAAGCACCATGACGAGAAGGAGAACCCAGTTTTCTTTTTGTTCTAATCCAAAGTGCCCCTCAAAAACCAATAAAAATTCAAGAATCCACAAGCCCACCTCAATTTTTCAACTTAAACTCACAAAACTCTAGCGGAAAACCCTAGAAGCAGAAAAGGGAACGAATTTATGCAAAGCCCGGATTTTGCCTCTTAATCGACTTCTACTAAAATAGCGTTCTTGATGAGAGAAATAAAACCTAGAAGAGATAGAAGAATTATCCAAAAATGAGGAAGAACATGGAATTGGATGTGGTGGAAAATAAAGTTTTATTGTTGTTGGTGCATATAAAAAATTTGAATTTAATATGTAAAAAAATAAAAAGTTTGGATATTGAAATTATATTGGGTAATTAACACATAACGTCCCCACCTATCATTACTATTGTGGAAAACGTCCTTACCTCTTATTTTTGACATTTTCATCCTTATTTTCACATTTAATTACGCAAAATGTCATTTTCATTCATTTTCTTAATTAAAATTATGAAATGATGAATATACTCTTATCTTAAAATAAAAGAAAAATAATAAGAAAAAATTAATTGTAACCACAATCCTAATTTTTAAAAAAAGAGCAAATGAGTTTCAAATAAATTATTAAAAGGGTAATTAGCACATAATGTCCCTACCTTTCAGTATTATTATGAAAAAGCGTTCCTATCTTTATTTCTTTTTGACATTTTCACCCTTAATTACATATTTGATTTCGCAAACTTGACGGATTTTGCCGACAGGGGATTTTCGCACAAAAGGTTTCCGACCAGCGGTTTTTTTTTTTTTTGCGATTTTCAATAAATAGATGGTATATCGCAAATGAAAACGTTTCTAGAGGGTTTTCTTTTATTAATCCGTTAGGGGAAAACATTGTAATAATAATTGTTTGTTACCAAAAATTATATTTGGCGATGCATGAACTTGAACTACGAGAGGCAAGCTCAAATGACTTAACAAGGGAACTCAACCTTGATTTAGTAAGGTGGGCTTGACCGCGATCTAGTAATATATGACCTCGAGCTAATAAGGTATGTTCAACCTTGAGTAGATGAGATGTGCTCGATCTCCTAGGACTAATGTGATATGCAACCTTGATCAATTGAGATAGGCTCGACATCAAACTAATGGGATAGACTCAAATTGGAGCTCGGCTTCCAAATACATGTGTTTAAACTGTAAATTAAACTGGATAAGCGTACATGAGTAATGGATAAAGAAAGTCTATATATATAGTGTTTGGGGGAGAATATTCTATTGAGACTGAGATATAATTCTATAAAGATATATTCGTAGAATATGAAATTGTAGTAGTAGTAATAGTAGTAGAGATGAGTCAGTTGGATTGTTTGATTAGAAGTAGTGGGAATGTAGCACCAGAGTGGTAGTGTTTTGTTAGGATCTTATCGTTGGAGTGACCTCTTGACAATAGATGTCACATTGCATAACATTGGCGAGTTGTACACGAAGCCTTAGGTGTTGTGTTTGAGGCTCTAGATGTTTCCTTATGGTAGAGGAATCTTGATGAGAAGCCTGGGCTTGATGCAAGGTCTATTTCTGTGATGACGTCATACCTGCCTGATTCGTTCAGGATGGATTCCAACACACATTTACCACATCAATAATAATAATAATAATAATAATAATAAATTTTGCTCATTTTTGCATTTATATTCTCATTTTTTTGGTCACATTTTATATTTAACTTTCAATTAATCAACACTTGTATTATGTCGACATGGGAAAATATTTTGTCGAATTATATATTTGTTGTTTCTCTTGTTTATTTAAAAATACAAAGAGTAAATAAGTCTTTTTACTCCATCCTAATGAATTCACCTGCATTATCCTTTGAAATACCATACGAGGAGACTGCACAGATTCGGGACCTCCTCGACGAGCAAAAAGGGAATTTTTTACTATCATAAGGAATAACATGTGCTAACTAAAATTAAATAGAGAATAAAATATGATCAGAAAGTTAGAAACACAAGTGCAAAAATGAACAAAATTAAGGATCTTCATTGTAATTGTAACGTGGTGCAGTTAACAAAAACTATAGCATGAACATATTTATCAACAAAAATATGATCATCTAGTGATGGAAACAACACAGTAATTATAGTGTCCTTATAGTATCTGCATTTCCCCTTGATTCTCTATTTATTCATTATTAATATGATATTTATTTTTGAATATGATCTAAAACTAAAATAATAAATTAATAAAAATTACATTAGGAACTATGCTGAGCTCCCGCCCGATTTCCCTGATGGGACAAGGCAACGGGAGATGAAACCGAAACATTTTGTCATTCCTGCGATCATCTCCCATGTCCGACGCCCAATTTTAACCACCCTGGCACTCCCATTTGCCCCTTCTTCTCCGGCCACCATATTGTCCTCCTTCAACCACCATTTTCCGCTCCCCTACCCATGCATCAACAAATCTACCTCTGCAAAAAATAATTGTCAAATGGATGTTGGCAAATCAAATTGAACCAAATGGTGGGGCGTTTCCTTTCTTTCTTTCTTTCTTTCTTTTATTTAATTTTAAGTAACGGTGTAGAAATCATTTTAGTGAAAATTAAACATTTTAAAAGGTAAATAGACCGTTTCTGTCCATTAAAAATTTAAATGCATAGTGTTTTTCTATGTTAGGGTCCCATCCACGGAGGCATTGGAAGTCCCTAACATTAAAACCGTATTACTAAGTATTATATTTAATTATTTTTTAATGTTCATTTCCCTAAATTATTTAAGCAATGCTATTTAGTTCCAGCACCGTTTTTAAGTGGCATACAAATGTTATTATTAGATAAATTACATTAAAAGTATGAAAATTAATCACATTTAAAATACACCGCCACCGATAACATCAATGTAACTGATATTATGTAATAAGTTCAATTAAATATAAATTATGTGACACATTTATTTAGCATTATTTTTTAAGATGTCTTATTACTTGCAGTCACTAATAGCACTAGTGGTGCTATATAACATTATTCGAATTATCTTCTGATATCTCGTTTTCTAGCAATATATGTTGACCAAAATCAAAAGAAATGCATATATTGAATACTATGATATGTAGATCTCAAATGTTGACACCGACATGAACCTAAAAAAATAAAAATGTACAAAACTACATTTATTTGAATGGGACATGCATTTAGTTGAAGGACAGTTTGAATCACCAGTAAACTCGGTGCATTTAGAATCCTTATTACCAATCATAATCATTCATCTACTTTGGAAACGTCTCCAATTTTTTGTCATTCAAAAACACCAATATTATACAGCTTTCGCTTCATTTTGCATGTACAACAATGCCTAATCTAAAAGATATATATGAAAGGACAAAATCTGAAATTGTGTTGTGAAATACAAGTACTCGATAACGAAATAAATACATGAATCACGTATATGAAAAATTCAACAGGGTCGAAATAGGGGGACAGGTGTCCCACTGTAATTGGCTAAGGCAAAAAAATTTCCTACCTTAGCCAATCACAAGGGGACACCTGTCCCCTTTTTTGACCTTGTTGAATTTTTCCTGTACATGGGGCATTTTCCATTTTTGCAGGATGCTTTTTAGATGAGGTTTACTTTATGTTATACTTAGTTTGTATTGTTAAAAGATAAATAGTTTATAAGACAAGCATAGAAGAAATGAGGATACGTGGAAGGATGTGGAACCATATATATATTAGAATAAAATGTACAAATGTATCATAACAAGTGGTTATGACGTGGAATAAAAAACTCAAAAACACATTTTTGACGTCTTAAGTATTTTCAGTGAAAACTCTCAAAACACTTGAAATATGGAAAACAAGCATTGAAATAAGATTTTTAAAAAATAAAAATATAAATTCTAAATAATAAATTTTAAAAAATAAAAATAAAAATTTTGAAAAAATAAATTCTAAAATTCTAAAAAATAAAAATAGTCCAAGCTTTACTTAAAAATTATATATAAAAAAATTTAAATGAACGCAGATAAAAATATTTTGAGTCCGCCATGAATTTTTATTTTTATTTTTATTTTTTGAACCCAATTTATTATTTATTTTATTTTACTTTTGTAGCGAGAAAAATATTTTAAAATTCACCAACAAAAAATAAATATATTACTTAATAATATATTAATATAAAATTGTTATCTTTTTACTAAATTATCAAACTTCATGGAGTAAAATGTCATAAAATAATTTTTCAAAATTTCAAATAAAACATGTTTTCTAGTTTTCTGTTTTGAAAAATAATTTTTCAAAATAACAAACCAACACGTTTTTAATAATTTCAAAATAGAGCCTCAAAATAGAAAATTAAAATGAACTCAAAATTGAAAAGCATACGAAACGGGCCCTAAGAATTTTTTATTCAAAAAAGGCATAGTAGTGATGAATATCTTATTTTAGTTAAAAAACTAATCAATCAACTTTACGCTTCTAATCTAGAAGTTGCGTAAAGTTTGGCGTGGTCCCGCTGAATCCCTTTTAAACCAGTGCTTATACTAAAAGTGAAAGACAGCGTGACAATGAAACATGATAATTAGAATAATTAATCCAACTTCAATATGTAGAATCATTCATACTAAGGAAAGATGTCGAAATTGAAAAAGAAACTTCACTATTATAACAATAATAGCAATATCATTTTGAAAGCATTCAAGCTAAAGAAAGTTATCCAAACACATAAACTAGCTTGCCATAAGAGTAGGAAAATTAAAGTACAAAACTTGCATCTTAACTTCCCCAATATGCCCTGACACTTACCACTAACTTCCAATAAGATTTAGACCTCAGGAAGGCAAGTAAAGGGATATTTTAGGGTAAATATTTAGTAGGGTTTGACATAGGATATTGGTGAAAACCTCGAGCATGTTTCATATATAATATGTGACATGACTGAACAGTATTAAAGAAGAAAATAATTGTTATACTCTTATTGACGTTAACTTTATTTTGATCGTTAATTCGATCATCCCGTTAACTAAGCTAAAAGCACTTGGTATAAAACTGACAATATATAAATTGTGGCAGCTGGAATCTTGCAATTGATAGATGCAACTCCTACCTGATGGGGATGGCTGAGTCACTATTTTAAGAGGTTCATAACTGAGATATGTATACTTTCTTGTGACCCAAAAGCCTTAAAAGTGGAATTTATTAATAATGCATGTTGCCAAAGGACCATGATACTACATGTAAATAAATATTTTTATGAGGACATTATTGTCTTAATACATACATTTTTTTGTTGTGAAAATTAATGTAGAGAGTCGGCAACTTCTCCATTTATTTCGATAGACTGTAATGTCGGTATCGATTATTTTCATATTTGGTAACAACATTCAATAATTAAATAATATTAGTATAATTCTGTATTTAATTCTTAAACAGAACTTCTTTCCACCCATAAAGGGAAGGAAGTTTGATTTTAATCCTTTATTTTATTTTCATTCATTATGATTGTAGTTATATAATGCGTGAGGAATGGTCTTGTCTAAAAGTTTAAATTATTAGAGATGAACCATGTTTATTTATTTGAATTCGATTTTCACCATGTTACCCAAAGTGCAGGTCATATTAATCTTTTATTAAAGAGTTGACACATGCATAATAGTCATAAGACCTAAAATCTAATGAAGAGGAAACAATTATATCCATATTCTTCAGCACACACATTTTATCGGTTTTTTAGTAAGTAAAAGTTAGTTACATGTTTCTCTCTCCACCATACACATTTCGAATAGGATTCTTGAACAATGAGTATCGTGATTGTTCAAG
This sequence comes from Fraxinus cuspidata, assembly GCA_903798385.1. Lineage (NCBI taxonomy): Eukaryota > Viridiplantae > Streptophyta > Magnoliopsida > Lamiales > Oleaceae > Fraxinus > Fraxinus cuspidata. Next base: position 43,764 of record CAIGRP010116213.1, read on the forward strand.
TAACATTTAGATATATATAAAAAAAAATTAGAACGTAAATGAGATCATGTAAATTATAGGGTTATCAAGAGACGTATTCGAGGGGTAAATATCAGCATTAGTGTGTGTGTTTATATTCATTGTATATCTGAAAATAAGTCGTGATTCATGCCTAGGAAGGGGAAAATAAAACATTGGAACTTTTTGTTTCAACACTGGAAAATTTGTCAAAAGAAAGTTGGAGAAGAGAACACTCGTAAAGTTGTGTTGATTAGGTAATATAAGTATGGTTATTACCCACCATAAAAGGCACTTTAGTTATAATAAGATAAAGCAAGTTGGTAGGTGTAAAATGACGTGTTGGTCAAGTTGCATAACGTGAATACTTGATTTGACAAAATCGTACTAAAAAAATAAAAGAAAATAATATTCAAATGTGTCTTCATGAGCTAAGTGGACTAAATCAAAAGATAACAATAAATGAAGAGAAATAGAAGGGATGAAGACAAAAAAAAATAAAATCAACTAACACGAAGGCCATTTAATGATTTTATTTAAATGAAATTCTCAACACAAACAAACGATCGAACATAGACAATTAGTTACGTACAAAAAATTAGTGTTCTAAAGTCGTGAAAAGGCAGAGCACAAACACGCATAGCGTGAGGCGTTTTCAAAATGTCTTGTACATCAGTACATGGACAAGGCGTGAAAAAAGACAGTTAACTTCTCTTCTGACCGCCTAATATGAGACTAAGGGTGTGTTTGAGTCACATTATTTTGGAAGAATGTATTCTGGATAGTAGATTGATGAAGAATTTGTGGTTGAAAAAAAAAGAAAAGTTATTGATGTGAGGAAAATATTATTTTATTTAAGAATATGTGGTTGATATTTAGTAGAAAAATGAGAATAAAAATTTTAATGTATACCAAACATGGGCTAAGCACCAAAAAGCATGGCCTAAATATTTATTACTTTGAATTTTATTTTCATTTTTTGGAGCCATTCTTGGACCTAGTGGCTCATGTGAGGCTAAGAACTAAATTAGTGTGGACGATTTCTAATGTCTAGTTTTGAAAACTGGAAAATTATTTAGTTGTAAGAATTATAAGTAATTGTACTATTTACTATTTTATTTGTATGATATATTATTTTATTTATTTAATTGTATTAGAATAATTAAAAATTATTTAAAAAAAAATCCATGTATATTTGTTTAAACATACTAGGTTCGTAAAATTTGAAACTTGATCACACATCTTATTTATCTATCGCTCTTTAAAACACAGGAGGACACGGCGTGAAGTGGCGTGATGTTCAACTTTCTTTTCCTTTATTTAATTACTAAAATATTATGCCCCTGTTTGATAAAATAAAATATAATTTTTTATTAAAGTTAAAGTCAACAATTAGTTTTAACTTTTAACTATACAATTCAGGAGATTCATAAATTTTTTAACCATATATTTTATCAACTTTTATTACAATCGGTTAAAAATTTGATTTTAATCTCTACAAAAAGCTATAAGGGTCCGTTTGATTGCGAAGGTGGAAAATGGGTGGAAAAAAAATGAATTCTAGGGAATTGAATTGCCTAGAAATTGTTTTACTGGGAATTGTAATTAATTGTGTTTAATTGGTATAATTTTCC
>CAIGRP010116215.1:0-34223 GCA_903798385.1 Fraxinus cuspidata
GTGAAAAAGTAAAAGTGAGGGGACAATTTTTAGTTAATAGATGGGTTGTTCCTTATTATCATTATTTAACAGTTAAATATGATTGTCATATCAATGTAGAAATATGTTCAACTGTTAAAGTTGTCAAGTATTATATAAATATTTTTATAAAGGACATGATCGAATAACATTTTTCATAAATGACAATAAACAATTAGTCGATACTGATTAGATTTCTAAATATCAAATAGCTAGGTGGATTTCTCCACCTGAAGCAATGTGGAGAATTTATGGATTTGTGTTGTTTGAAATGACTCCATCAATTTTTTCACTCCAATTGCATCTTGAAGACCATCAACTAATTACGTATAGAGATTCTGATGATTTGCACGTAGTTATTAGTAAAGATTATACGCGAAGGACGATGTTAACTGAATATTTTCGTACCAACATTATAAATGAAAAAGCCTAGAACACTTTTGTATAGAGATTTTCCTTCTCATTTCGTATGGGATGGAAGCGAACGAATTTGGACTCCTAGAAAGTAAAAAAATGTAATAGGTAGAATAGTTACAGCTAATCCGTCTAAAGGTAAAAGATAATACTTACGTATTTTATTAAATCACATTAAAGGGTCAACTTCTTTCAAACATCTAAGAGTTGTAAACGGTGTATTGGCATCCAAATTTCGTAAAGCAGCTCTTTTGCACGGTTTATTAAGTGGAGATAATAATTGTGAATTATACTTAACAGAGGCAATTGTTTATCAAATGCCCCATTCACTGCGTAGGTTATTTGCTACTATATTAACTTTTTGTAGTACTAACAATCCACATCTTTTATGGAGTAAGTTTAAAATTATATGTCTGAAGATTTAATGCAACAAGGTATGTCGTGTAGTGCTGCTGAAATTAAAGCATTGCAATGTATAAATTCTATGTTAGAACCATTGAATAAAAATATAAATGATTACCAATTAGTGCCATTTAATATAAGCATGGGTGAAGATGAAATGTTAGCTACCATGATTTCTGAAGAAATGAGATATAATGGCGATAAAAATTACAATTTTGATATAAATTATACTTTGAATAAAGAGCAAAGGCATGCTTATAATATGATTTTAGACCGAGTTTTAAGTCATCAAAGTGGCTTATTTTTGGTCGATGGACCTGATGGAACAGGTAAAACGTACTTGTACAAAGCTTTATTGACGTCTATAAGATCAAAAATCTCATTGCTTTCGCTACTGCTTCTTCTGGAGTAGATGCATCGTTGCTACCATTTGGTAGGACTACGCATTCGAAGTTTAAAATTCCCGTGGAAATATGTAATGATGTTTCTTGTTCAATTAGCAAACAATCTGCTCTTACTGACCTTTTCAGAATATCTAAACTAATCATTTGGGATGAGGCACCAATTGTAAACCGTTACGCTATAGAAGCTTTAGATAAAATGTTAAGAGATGTAAATGAACAAGATATACCGTTTGGTGGAAAAGTAGTTATATTGAGAGGAGATTTTCGCCAAGTTTTACCAATTGTTCCAAGAGGAAATAAAAAAGACATAATGAAAAGTTTAGTTTCTTCATACTTGTGGCCATCTTTTACACATTTCTCGTTAGTTTAAAATATGAGAGCTTAATTGGATCCATTATTCTGTGAATATTTACTTAGTCTATGAAATGGTACTAAGAAAAAACACTCAGGTAAAATGATTAAACTTTTATCTAATATAACAATACATTTTGAGAATGAATTTAAATCTTTGAAAGAATTGATTAATGTAGTTTTTCCAAATATTCAAAATTATGTTGAACATTTAGATACTATGATTAATAGAGTCATTTTAACTCCAAAAAATGAATATGTTGATCATATAAACAATCTTTTGCTAAAAGAAATTCCTGGAGAAATATTTACATGTTGCAGTTTCGATGAAGCCATTGACAAATTCGAATAAAGTATCCAAGAAGATTTTCTAAATACATTAACTCCAAATGGTATTCCACCACATGACCTTATATTGAAGCTAAATTGTCTCGTTATGTTACTTAGAAATATTAATCCGTCTAAAGGCATATGCAACGGAACAAGACTTATTTGTCGAAGATTTAAAAAAAATGTCATTGAGGCAGACATAGCTATCGGAAAATGCCGTGGACGGCGTGTATTCTTACCAAGAATTCCGTTTATACCACTTGAAAATGACGAAACTTCAATTCCTTTTAAAAGAACTCAATTTCCAACCCGTCCATGTTTTACAATGATAATAAATAAATACCAGGGTCAAACTCTAGACTTTGTTGGCCTTTATCTTTCAGAACCTGTATTTTCCCATTGATAGTTGTACGTTGCTTTGCCGAGAGCCAAAACAAGTAAATCTATTAAGGTTTTTTTATAAAGCCACCAGAAAAGACTACAGTTCATAACACTTGCACAAGAAATGTTGTTTACCAAGAAATTCTTGCTTTGATACAAAATTCATAGCTTTTTCTGAGTCCAGATTCACAGCCTTTTCTAGTGCAGATTATAGTAGTCATATAAGGTATATGTGTTGGAGAAAGTTCCGTTTATTATCTATTTACACATTGTTATCCAAAAATAAAAGATGAATATCTAAGAAAATGGGAGAATGCGTAATTATATTTGTGCTTTACTTTTAGGCGATACCAGCTTAATTTACCTACTACAATTGTTTACCAAATACCTGAAAGTCTTATCATACTGAAATTTCGTATTGTAATTTCCGACTGCACTCAATTTACTATTTTATTTAGCTTAATTTACCTACTGCAATTGATTACCAAGTACCTCAATTCTTATCATACTGAAATGTCAAATTATAATTTCTGACTGCACTCAATTATTATTTTTACCTTTTCCCTATTATCACACTTTATTATACCCGTCTTCTATACTGTTTATTATCTATTTGCCCAAAAATAAAACATGAATATCTAAGACAATAAGAGAGTGCGTACTTATATTTCTACTTTACTTTTAGACCATACCAATTTCATTTACCTACTATTGATTACTAAGTGCCTGAAAGTCTTATCATGAAATGTCAAATTCTAATTTTTTTACTATTCATAGCACTCAATTATTATTATTTTTTACACTTTCCCTATTATCACACATCATTATACCCATCTCGTAGAACAACAAAAATCAAAATTGCACTTATTAAGATAGAACACAAAAAGAGCCATCAACGACTTCTCTCTTCTCTGCAGTAAATATTAATAAATCATTCCTATACAACTTTTCTTATTTGAATGAATATATTTTTCTTATTTAATAATATTTTTAAACGTATAAAATAATTCATTTTTGAAATAAGCGAAAAATGTCAGAATACACTTTTCACTTCGATATGACTTGATATCCATTATTGTTTGCTTTACTTTTTCACAAGCGCATACTAGCTATAATTAGCTATAATTTACTGATATAGACTACTGAAATGTCAAACTCTAATTCATAAATTTATGACTACTCATATATTTTTTCTATATATTTCTTTTACATAATAGACTTCTATATATATATATATCCATCTTCTAAGACCTCAAAACAACTTCAGAAATTAGAAACTTCATTTCTACTTCGCCATCAACCTATCTTCGCTAACGATACGAAAATATACTATCTTTTACACATTAACTAATTCTTCCCCTTATTCAATATCTTTCTTTAATGTTTTAATCTTTCTTGTAGACTTAACAAAATGACTAGCAACTACAAGTTCAAACCTGAAATCAGTCCAAATTAAAAAAATTGGCAAGCGAAGGTAATTGTTGCAGAGAAATTGTCCCCGAAGTGAGCAAAGCATAGTAATAGTAGATATCAGAACATGATACTAATGGATCTAGAGGTAAACATAAACCAATATAATGTGTGTGCTCTTATATTTTTTTTTTGGCTAAACATATTATATTATTCTATATAATGTTCTTATCATTTTTATTTTCTCCCTGCTATAGGGAAATAAAGTGTATGTGACGTTGTACGACGGAAATATTACTGCTTTCGAAAATCAACTCTTATTGAGTAAAACATAAATCATCTCAAATGCTCTTGTAAAAGAAACAAAACCAGAATATAGAGCTTCAAATGGTGACGTGCAATGGATAATTTCCGGAAAAACACGAGTTGAAGAAGTAAACGAGAACAACATGGAATTCCTGTATTCAACATACACATTCACTCCCTTTGATGAACTCGAAAAACATATGGATTGCGATAATTATATAAGTACTTTCCATACTTTTTAAAACTATGTCTTCGTTCATGCATATCCATTTTTATACCTACTTTAACTAATATTATTACCTATCATAATATTTTCTACATACATACTTGCAGTTGCTGTTGCAACGCGTCCAAAACGACTCATTCAAACACGAGCTAGAAATCAAACATATGTGCAAGACATTTTAATAATTGATAAAAGTTTCCATACTGTCATCTTAACGATGTGGGATACTTATGTGGAAAAAGAATGTGTTTTTCTAGAAGACAAGATAGTTAACAAACCTGTGATCTTAGCAAACCGGTTGAAAGTTTCGTCTTTTAATGGTAAAAGTACTGCAGCATACTTTGCACATTATAATTGAATCTATATAACCAAAAAATAATGTTTAGTGTTAGTGCAGGCCTCACATTGTCGACAAAAATAAATAGCACAATCTTTGTAGATGCTACATTCAACCAAGTGACAGAATTCCGAGTGTGGTAATTATAGCATCAAAAATCTTTTACTTTTATTTATATCGTATATAATTATTGTTTCCTGATAATTAACATTTAATAATGGAATCACACAATGCAAGGGTTGAAGGTGAAATTGCACTAGACAAAACACGTGTTACAGTAACATCAACAAAATTATCTTCTCCAGACCACAAGAAATTTACGCAGATACACCATATAAAAGACCAACTACTTAGGGTAACTTCTATAACTTCACTGTGAAAATAATGTAAATAATTATTTCTTCATCTTAATATTAGTTCTTTATACAGCGTAAATACTTCTGGTTAAAAGCTAAAGCAACAATGAGAGCAACAAAGCGAACTTTCTGTTACATGTCTTGTAGCAATTGCAACTAAGTCAGCCACGCAGATTTTGGTGAAACTTTTCTGTGTATTTAGTGCAAATATCTACCGCAAAAGTTGTCCCTATGTAATACTCACTATATTCGTTTCCAATATGTAACACTTTTAGACATGTTTTGCTGAACCTATTATTTCATCTTTCTTGATAACTAATTCTATTCTCTATTATCATGGAGCAAACTCCAATGTACAGTTAGAAGATGCCAGTGGAATCATAAGTGCAAGTGCCATTGGAACCTCGGCCGAGACATTATTGAAGTATAATGTTGAGAGTTTAATGAGACATTCTAAATCAGTAGGTGAATGTATCGCTCCGTAATCCTTTTACTTTTAATCGCCAATACATGGAAATGGTAATTGTGTATAATCAAATTCAATAGGGAACTTATCTAATCACTCATGAATTCATTCAAATGGACCCTGAACAAGAACGCATATTTTATGTCAAGGTTACACAGCTAGAACCAAACACAACTGAGTACAAGTTTGAAATTATATTTGTCTTCAATGCTGATGAACAACCGAGTGAGAAAGACAAAGGTGTTCTGTGCTCTACTGAGCACAACAAAAATTCTGATAATTAGAAAATGTCATCACCATCTGCAAAACGAACATTATTCCAAGCTTCGACTAAGAAGGCCAAGAAAAAACTTGCTACTGTCAAGTCTGATCAAGACACAACAAAAGGGGAAACTCGACTAATTCAAGACAACATCGATGCTACAATATAAAAATTAGATTTACTCATTTTGTCATCTCAATCTAAATGGATTCTACCACAATCACCTCCTCTGGACAGCTTTATTTTTTTTTGTACCATTAATCTCTGTCGTTTTGGTTTATAATTATGTTCCCAACTACTACTTTTGTATAAAAGGTTTCCCATGAAACTTGAGTTTGGCAACAATGTACAGCAAGCTTCATCATGCTTTAGCTGCTAATTTACCTATAATGGTGTACAAGCTACAACTTTTGAAACGTATGGATCAACTTTTGTAATTTGTTTGAACTATAAATTAACGTTCTTCTTTATTCCAAAAAAATTATTCAATTATTCCGTAAAAACTACTCTTTACCTTTTCAATTATGGATTCGATTATTTATACCTTCGACTTATTTCGAAAAAGTTGAAATATAAATATAATGTTCTTTTAATCAGTTAAAGCGTAAAGAATATCCATGTAAAGAATATTTACAATATGTTTGTTGATTTTATTGCATCCTCTGCACCCGTTGAATATGCGATTGTTGCAGTGAACTTAATAAAACAAAATATGCCTTATGGCTCCATGGATATGCAGAAAAGTCGTGAAGATGCTCAACCATACCAAGTGTTATGTAATCAATGAACCGACCTGTTGATTTCAATATGCACTCTACGAACATATTAAAGTCTTAGTTTAAATTTGTCATCTTCATCTTCACATACATGAAATGCTTCAGAAAGAATTATCATAGTAATCCCTTTTATTCCATTAAAAAATTGATTTCTAAGGCGATCGCTATTTGATTGGAGAATAACGTCAGTCTCATGGCAAGGTAGTCCAGTGATGAGACATAATTCTTACATACCAAAGCCGACAAAATGATTATCCAATCGAACCCACACTTCATTGTTCTTACTACAATTTACGAGTCTCATTATGAATTCATGCACCAATTTGCTACTAAATTGCTCTTCTTCTGCTCTGTAAACAGTTCCATAAAAAAATCCATAGAAATTACTACACATCAAATATACTTGTTGATCTGTATTTATGAGTTCTACAAAATCTTTAATATACTGATGATTCGAAAATTGAGTGATGGTAGCAAAAAAGCATTGATTTGGTGAAAGTATGTATTCTAAAGACATATGCAAAAATTGTTAAAAAAAGTATAATTAGAAACAAATAAAACTGACAAGAACACCCATTGGGTAAGCATCATGGAGCATTGCTTGTATAATATCCTAAAAAACAGAATAAAAATGCATTCCGAATATTTGAAGAAAATATTAAACCTGCTACAGATTGCATCTTCTTAAATTCTATCCTGGCATTATTAGATAAAAAATAGGAACAAAAATGAAAACTGTTGGTCCGTTCAGCACGAACCTGTTGGTCCGCGCTGAACTGGAAATTACTCCGCAAAGCCCAGACTAATCCTCCGCACCGTGCGGAGTTCAATTCCATATAAAATATCATCATTGGTAGATTAAATACAAGAACATGAGCTTGTACATTTTACTCTCTGTTTCAAATCTTATATAAATTTGACTTTGTTACAATATATATGAACTAGAGAACTTGTTTTCCGTCCATACAAAATTTAAATTGGATAGTTTTTTTTTTTTTTTGTATAAGTAGAGTTCATGAAATTATTTTAAATCAATCCTTCTCAAAACGAAAATTATTTTGTAAGTAAATACGAGTTTTTCTAATCTGTATCAACATTTTTGAGTTACTAAATTAGAAATGATTGAAATTATATTTAGTTTAAATAAAATGTAAAAAAATGTTATAACCTTAATTTAATTAAATAAAATAATGAAATACTCATTTTATTGCGCAAAAAATAAAAATAAATCAGTAATTTCAAAACTGTAAATTAATTTTTTTTCCAGAAATTACAACGTGAATTACTTACTCTGCACCGTGGAGTAATTTTTTTTCTCCGCACCGTACGGACTATGCGAAGTAAATACTCCACACATAGCGGAGTAACACTATGCTTTGTACGGAGTACATACTCTGCTTGTGCGGAGAGTTTACTATGCACAATGGAGTAATTTTTTTTTCTCCGCACCGTACGGACTATGCGAAGTAAATACTCCACACGTAGCTGAGTAACACTATGCTTTGTGCGAAGTACGTACTCCACTTGTGCGGAGAGTTTACTACGCACAAAGCGGAATAACACTCCGCGTGCGCAGTGTTTTCTCCGTAAAGGCGGAGTGTTTGCTCCGCTTGTGCGGAGTAAAGTACTCCGCTCAAGCGAAGTGTGATAAAAAATTTTAATGATTTATTTTTTATTGTTTTGTAAAAAATATAATAATAGCTTACATTTCACCCAAATTAAATACTATTCCACTTGTTTCTAATTTAATAATTTAGAAACATTGATGGATATTACAAAAGCTCCTATTTATTTACAAACTAAATAAAAAAATTAAATAAACTAAATAAAAAATTATCTTTTACAATTAATATAGTTATTTTTAATTAAATAAATAGTTTAGAATTTATTATATTTATAAATTATAACCTTATCTTCTCCACCACCACACAATCCTATCATTAGCTCAATTTCTATCTTCCTCTCCATCAAATATCACTCTTATCGTTCTCTGCAACTCACCACCAACAAAAAAAAAAAAAATCACCACCATCATCTACTTCATCAATCAAAAGGTAAGAATTTTATCCCCATCCATACATATATCTAGACGTCCGAAAAATTCGTACTACATTCGTGTTAAAGGAGCAATTCTCCGATTTGTGCGGAGCATATGCAGACAATTTTGCTCCGCACATGCGGAGCCGATGCTCTGCTAAATGCTCTGCACATAGTGGAGCACTGCTCCGAAATTATTATTTTTTAAATACATTATATTTAATTTCAAATCCTGAAACACTAATTTTCATAAATGTTAAATTTTTCAAAACTTATATTATCTAATATAGTTTCTCACATTTAATATATTTACACATATATATTTTTTAATAATTCCAACTTTCTTTTGTGTATCAAAAGCTTCTATTTATTTACAAACTAAATAAAAAACTTAAATAAACTAAATAAAAATATTTATTTTTTTATAATTAATATAGTTATTTTTAATTAAATAAATAGTTTAAAATTTATTACATTTATAAAATATAACCTTATCTTTTCCACCACCACATAATCCTATCCTTATCTCAATTTCTATCTTCCTTTCCATCAAATATCACTCCTCTTTCTGTGCAACTCACCACCACCAACAAAAAAATCACCACCATGATCATCTACTTCATCAATCAAAAGGTGAAGATTTTATCCCCATACATAGATCTAATATTGATGTCCGAAAAATTCGGACTTAAAGGAGTAATTCTCCGATTTGTGTGGAGCAGCAAATGCTTCGCACAGGCGGAGCATTTGGTCCACATAGCGCAGAGCATAGTGCTCCGTACAGATCGAAGCACTGCTTCGAATTTTTTTTTTAAATACATTATATTTAATTTCAGCTCCTGTAACACTAATTTTCATTAAAGTTAAATTTTTCCAAACTTATATTATCTAATATATTTACGTATTTTTTTAAATAACTTCAACTTTCTTTTGTTGATTATTTGTGTAGATGTCTTTGGAATATATATTATTTCCAAACCAATGGTTTTCTACTACAATAACAAAGTATCCAAATTATCAATACCTTAAAGATTTTATGGAGCTTATCGATGCAGATCATCAAGCACGTTTAATATGTAGCAATTTCCACGGATTTATATATGAAATTATTTATAGAAAGGATGAATAACAACATTTCAGCAGTAAATTAATTCATGAAATTATAATGAGACTCGTTAATTGTGGCAAAGACAACGAAATTTGGGTAAAACTAGATGACTATTTGGCCCACTTCGGTATGCAAGAATTTTGTCTTATCACTGGTTTACCATGCCACGAAATATCCATGAATCTTGATTTCAACAATGATAGACTTCGAAATCAATAATTCAATGGTATAAAAAGAATTAATATGCGAATCTTTTTGAAACATTCCATCAATGTGAAGATCAAGAAGATAAGTTTAAACTCGGACTTTTGATGTTAGTAGAATGAGTTCTGAAACCTACTGGAAGATATATTGATTACATAACTCTAGGTATGGTTGAATACCTTCAAGAATTCCTTCAGTATCCATGGGGCCGTAAAGCATATTTTGTTTTGTTGAACTCATTGCGAGAATCTCAATTAGAACGAGTATGAAGAATGCAACAGAATGAATAAAATGAATGTAAATATTCATTGCATGGATATCCACTTGCATTCCATGTACTTTTCTCATATTCTTTTATTACTTACCATTACTTAACTTGTATAAATTGTATTTGCTAATATTTATGTTCAATTATCTTTTAGTACAGGATATACGAAGCATTTTTGCAGATTGACCTAAAATTTGGACACTGTAGACATAAAACAATACAGTGTCCAAGGATCCACAAGTGGAAGCCAAACAAAATATTATCTAGAAAATAGTTAAAACAATTTTTGACTACACAAGAGTTGATTTAATTATTTACTTACATTCCTTTATTACATTATATTATTCATGTAATTATATTTTATTGTCATTTCTCGAACAATTTTATAATAGCTCATTGAAGTATTTCATTACAATTACAAATTGAAGTGCTTGCAGTTCTACAGCCTACAGAAGAAGAGTTGCAAACACCGTGGTATGCAACTCTTTTGTTACCACAAGACAACTACCATAAAATATTATATGACATTGTAACTGGGGAATTCAACAATATGCTTCCACAAATCCCAGAAAATACTGATAACATGCCAACTGGTCCTGGTACCTCAAGAACATCTGCTCCAATTGGAGCTGGGCCAAGCTCTACTCCTATTAGCTCCAATTATGTAACTAAGGAAGAAATGGAGCAGATGCTGAACATACATACACAATATGTAGAATCATATGTCTTGGGTTTATATAACAATTTTGTTGTAGAATTCAGAAGACAACAAAGCCATTACGATACAACTCTTCAGAATAAAAAAGAATTATTTGAATAACAACAGAAATGACAACATGACCACTACCAACACATGCAATCTAGCATGCAACCTACATATATTTACACTTTCTACGATAATTTGTTTAGCACACGCATTTCTGAGGAAGCAAGAAGACAGGAAATGCAATATCAAGCACTGCTTGAAAACCAAAAACAGTTCTTCCAACAAAAACAACAGTGGCAGAAAGAACAATACAAGGGCATGCAATCTAGCATGCAACATTATGTAGATAACAGTTTGAGTTCAGTGCGATCTTACATTGAGCTACAAAATAACAATATGCTGAACAAATTATCTGACTCGGAATCAAACATGGAAGCTGTTATTGGTTCTCTTCAAGTCCTATTCTAAGACATGCCTCAACATCGCAACATAATGAAGATGTTACAAAACAGACAAAAGAACAAAAAGCTAAAGGAAAAAGGATATAGTCTTCAACTCTATCAATGAATTATCCATTGGAATACTATTCTATGGACATATACAAAACACTTAAGAGATTGGGTAACAAGAAATCCATCAAGGTAACCATTTTAATTCTATTTCATTAGTTTCAAACTAAATGAATTTTTGTTGTAAAGTGCATATTGAGATGATGGAACTAACAATTTGTACAAAAGAGACGTGATAAAAGTTATGATGGATACAACACAAGATATAACTACTGCGGTTAGTAAAATTCATTCATCATAATGCATTTAATTTCATAGATAACATATTTAACGTACATTTATTTATTTTATTAGAATCTTGAGTTAGAATTAAAATTGTTACTGCGCTCATCAACGACGATTCTACACCTATTTCAAAAGAATATACAATTTTAGACTTCAAATATGAGAATGATTGTACTTGTCAAATGATGATACAAATACAAATCAAAGGAGGAAACGCCAGTACAAATTCAGGGGATTTAACCATTCTACGAGAAAACATAAATGGCAATTTGCCTGTGGTTGATCGTCCATGGATAAAATACAAATATTTACTAATTCCATGTTCATACCCAGAAAACACCTGATATCTATTTCTTGTGAATATCCCCAAATGAAAATTCCAAATATATACCTGTAGCCACAATATTCATACGTTGCAACAAATCAAAGCACATTCAAATGCAGTAGTCATTTTAACACAAGCATTGTTAAAGTCTCACGAATTTTATGCCTACAGACAAGATGTAAGGAAAAATCAAAACAGATTAATGAAGATAGACTTCATACCATATCTACCTTGTGCAAATAATGTGTAAGTATTTAAACTTTACCATTTACTATAATATTTCGTTCTCTACTTAATTTAATTGTATGTTTATGATACCGATTTAATTTAACATAAAACTATTTCTTTTGTAGACCAAACTGTGGAATTTTTTGCTCAAATACATGGAATGTTTCATTCTGAGATATCCAATAGAATCAATTTCTACAGACATGATGAGTTTGTCCAGAAGAAATATCGCAGTTGATATTTGTTTTAATGAATACTTTCTACATCCTCGTTGATCCTAATACTATTGGATAATCATATTTGTGCAAAACAAATGCTGATATTCAATTCACACATGGCAACACAGCTGAAGAAAATCATATACTTACAAACACAGAGGTACATGTAAATGCCGGGTTTATTGTTTATTTCAATATTGCCAAGAATTTTTTAGGTTTTATCCGATTTTTTCCTATTTTGGTTATAAATGTCATTTTTATTGTCTTCATTTTTGGATTTTACTTCTACTTTTTCTTCTCCTCTCTTTATTTTTGGATTTACCAAGAGCTAAAACCTGACAAAGTATTTGAAATGTAGTGTTTAATGTTTATGACTATTTAAAATAATAATAAATAACGTTCATGAATCATGATTCTACTATGATGGAGATTTTATTAGGCTAATTTGTATTTTATTTTTTAACTGTATACTATTTTAATAGTTTCTATTACTTCACAAGTGCAGGTGTCAACTTTCCAAAGAATTTGCTAAAACAAGAAAAACACGTCGCTCTTAGACCTGGCTCATAGTTTTGTTGCCTTTTGCTTTTATTCCTCAATTATTTGAAAGCAACTAACAATACTGGTGCAACCACCTGAGGAGATTTCTTCTTTTTGTACAAAATGAAATCAATCTCATTTATATGTTTTGGGTTATAAACTGAAGTACATTTGCTGTTGGCCTCTCGACTACTAAAAGATAACAATATGGTAGTATGTGAAATTGGGATTGAGTCAAAATCACGGTGCTAGAGTGCTAAGTTATAAATTGACTATGTTGGTGTTTTCAAACATGTGAGATATTTTTCCGTTTTCACTTTGATGTTTATATTCATGAATCTCTATTTATTAATTGTGTCATTAACTGTTGATCCCTTTGATGTAAATTAGATGTCATATTTAATTTCTCAAAATTTTTACTTAATTTTTTAATCCTTTCACAGTGTATTTTAAGCTCTATTTTGGTTTTTACTTTTAAGTGCTGTTCGATAGAAATTTTTGCAGATTAACATGGTGATGTTAAATTTCACAATTCCATATGTATATGTATTTCATTTGATTTCTCTATTTCATATTATTGGTTTCATTTCGATGGTTCATGTGATCCGTTCTTTACAACTCTCTTATTCCCTATTTTGCCTCTCATTGGTTCTTGTTGATTTTCTGCCTATTTCATGTTGCGAAGTCTACCGAATCGGTAAAAAGGTAAGGGCCTATTCTCTTTGTATTTCAGTTTTGTGTTTTGAGTTTTGAATTCATTTTGTATTTTGTGATTTGAGTGTCCATTTTGAGATTTTTGAAAATGTATTCTTTTTGTTATTTTGAAAAATTGTTTTGAAAACGTCCAAAATGTGTTTTAAAAATGTTGATTTAATT
Organism: Fraxinus cuspidata; assembly: GCA_903798385.1. Lineage (NCBI taxonomy): Eukaryota > Viridiplantae > Streptophyta > Magnoliopsida > Lamiales > Oleaceae > Fraxinus > Fraxinus cuspidata. The sequence continues at coordinate 13,744 of CAIGRP010116215.1, forward strand.
ATAACTGAAATCACCCAAAATGTTTACAAATTTTTAATTTGTTTTCAAAAACGCGTTTTCGAAAATGGGAAAGAGAATACTTTGTCACTATTTTAGAAAATCGAAAACAGAAAACGGCTTGAAAATGGTAAAGAGAATGGACCCTAAGATTTTTTGTTTTTAGAACACAAATCATAGAAATCTATCTTCCTCTAAAAATTTTAGGTTAGATCTTCAGGAAAATTTATGATTGTTGATGTTCCAAAGTTCTAGTCTACTAAGATCTCTGATTTCAGCACATATCTTCTGGAGACTCTTAGCTTCACCTATAGATCATGAGACAACCGTCATTTTAAGGGATACGCTGATCTTCTTGCAAGTGAGTATTTGTGCTAATTTTACAAGGCATCTGATTTTACTTTTCATTTTTTATTTTCCATGTGGCCTCATAAAGTAATTTCTCAAATCAATGATAGATTGCCAGTGGCTAGTATTCCATGGATAAAATGCAATTATCTGCTTATTCCATGCTCATTTCCAGGCAATAGTTGGTATTTTTATCTTGTGGATATATGTGGATGGAAATTTCAAATTTATGATTGTAGCCACAACATTCACACAACAGATGAAGTGAAAAAACATGCAAATGCAACATTCCTTTTAGTTCATTGTTGATGTCTTCAGACTTCTTATCTTGCAGACGAGAGTTAAGAAAACTTAGAAACAAGGAAATGAAGATCGAAATTATACCTTATCCATCTTCTGTAAACAATGGGTAACCATTTTGTTTACTGTTTACTATATTATTTAATTTTTTGTATAATTTCACTTTATGCCAACAGTATTTATTTAATCTAACGCTGTGTTATTTCAGGCCAAATTGTGCAGATTTTGTGTTGAAATACATCGAATGCTTCATTTTTAGGATCCAATACAATCTGTTTCATTAGACAAGATGAATATATACAGACGCAACATTGCAGTGAATATAGCTTACAATGAAGATTTTCTACATCCCCATTTGCCTTGATTCTATTAGGCAATCAGAGTAATTAACAATGGCACTTCATAGGCCATAAGACAATCACAATTAATAGCTTTATTTCCTAAACAGTATGTACTATCAACCTATTGTCCATTTGTCTCTAAATTTTTTGTTATTAAAGCCTCATTTGATGCGGAATCCTATGCATATCTACGCTATTATATAGTCAACTATATTATAACGCGTGCATCGCACGTGTGTCTCACTAGTATCACAAAAAGAGCAACATATGCAGTTCTTGTATAGTTTAACAGTGCCACACAAAGTAGCTAATACTTGTTATTTCAACAAAATAACGATCGTGTTTTATAAAAAGTCATATCAGAAAAATCACAATTCTCACAATTATTCATCATAAAAAATACTATTAGTTCACTATTAATATCAAAGTAGACACCAATTCAAGGACACATATTTTCATCTCTTCCTTTATTTGAATCCTAATTTCCTCAAATTCTAGGCTTCTCTCAAGGAATCACGGACAAAGGTAAATTAAGGTGGTTGCAAGAAACTGTATTTGAAGAATAATTTCAAGTTTGATACTGACTATCAAATAAAGAGGGGTGAGAAATCGTTACAAAACACGAATTCCAAATGGAAATTATACAAGAATACTTGGCCTTTCCAAAAACTTCCAGATCAACAGGTATTGTGAAGGATCTTCACCAAGTATAGCACCTCCAGGGTTTTAGAAGCATCAGTATCTCAGAATTTCTACAGCCAAAACAAATTTAGCATTTAACCTCACTCTCATACCACTATAGGGTCAAGATCAACACACTACAAACATAAGATGAAAGTTAAAACAAGAAAATAGAAAGAACACAAGATTTTTTTATTTTTTATTTTGTTGTAGCTCCAATGGTTCGATAACCGCTTTTAACACATATACATTTATTGAGCATCCATTATGGATTATGCTCAAATCCGCTAGCAAAACCTTAAAATACAAGGTAAAACTACAAATTAAGAAACAAGTTCTTACTAAGCCCCTGTTTGGTTCGTATTAAAATTTGATTTTAATTCAAGTCAAAGTTGAACAATCAATATTAACCACATCTTTCATGAATCCCACAACTTTTCAATTACATATTTCAAAAATTTCTATCACAATCTACTAAAAATCTAAAATCCCCACCAAACACCCACTAAAATAATATTGGTGTCTCTCCTATACTAATATCACAAATCTCACACTAAGATGGGGTTGGAGTTCACACAAATATCAAAATCTCCTTCATTTAAAAAGATTCATCAAAGAAAACTGTGTGAGAGAGAGAGAGAGAGAGAGAGAGAGGCTTTTTCTTTCACACCCCCAAAAGAATGAAAATCATAGGCATTTATCTGGTGGAACCACCTAGAAACCGATTTGAGGGCTCACGATTATCCATGTGTGACGATCAACCAAAACCTCCAGCCTCAACTCATAAACATGAAACCAAGTAGCAACTTTAATACAATTTGGACTGTAATCTAAGCCAATAAAGCGGGTCAACACAAATATCACGATGCCTCTTATCTTCTTTTGTGTTTGGTCCACTTCACGTTGGGCTCAAGTGTGTGCAACACATTCCCAACAGAACTTTAACAAGTGAACGATACATGAAATTAGAGTTTTTAATCTTAGGGGCTTCTTTAGGTTTGAGAGAGAGTTATCGGTATACTAACAATGATGTATGGATTTTGAAGAAGGGAATAGCCTTCTCTAACCCGTTTATTGAAAGGCAGTTTTGTGCCATTCTAAGCGCAAAAAAAGTGAGATACAACTGTTTGAATCAAATTATTTAAAGGCATTACTCATTGGATAGCTGCAACTTGAGAAACTTCAGTTCCAATTCCAGTGCAGAATTCTTCTCCTTTTCGTTCTCCAGCTGCTCCTTCAAATTCTCAATCTCCTTCATTAACTGTTCTTCCATGGTTAGATTTGCAGTATCTTCACCTTGAATTGAACCAATCATGTGATTAACTAGTTGTCTCTGATCATCCACACTCTTCTTAAGAAACATTAGAGTCTCCAACACCATTCGATTATCTCCACTGCCACTGCTACTGTCACTGTCACTGCCGCTGCCACCACCAGCACCACCACTCCCAACAATGTCTAAGGATTCAAAGGTTTCATTGTGACCACCACCTACATTGCCCTCTTGGCCATCAGAACCTGATTCTTGGACACTAATTTGATCAGTTTTAGTCAAAACTTGTCCGGATGAACTCGAACTCGTTGATCTGTCGGAGTCCCATTCCTTGATTCTAATGATAGTTTCATCTCCAAATGTGACTCGTCTCTTATCAGATCGGTACACAGGATCCAGTTCAAAAAGTTCTTCATTAAACTTCCACCCACTAATCCTGCTATGTTTTGGGGTTTTGCCGGTAGACTCATCTTCATCATCTTCATCAGTCTTGTTCAATGATAAAGGCATCTGAGTCTTCATCTCTTTGAATCTTTTTTCTACACTTGGCAAACCCTGTAACAAATTCTTGACGAGAAATTCAGGCCCCTTGCTATACTTGAAACATGAATGCTTCAACAAATTTTCTGCAGACGGTCTCTTGGAGGGATCTTGATCAAGACACAAACCAACCATATCCTTAAAAGATTTCGAGAATTTCTTATTCTTCACATCCTTAGTCTTTTCATAATCAAAAAACTTGATACGTTTTGCAATTTTCATTATCAAAGATTTCGATGGAGGAAGATGAGAAAGAGGAGGCCTTCCATGGGCTAATTCCAGAGCAGTAATTCCAAAAGACCATATATCTGCCTTGAAACTATATCCAGTATGTGAGCGTATCACTTCCGGCGCCATCCAATATTGTGTACCGGCAACATCACTAAGCATCATAGAAGACGACCAAGAACCATACGACGAATTTGACTCATAAATTGAGGCCGAAACCCCGAAATCCGCTAACTTCACCGTGCCATTAGAGTCTATCAGAATGTTACCAGCCTTGATATCCCCATGCAGATGACCCTGTCCATGAAGATAGGATAAAGCATATAGAGTTTCTTTAAGAATTGTGGAAATGCACGACTCCGAAAGGCCGTCAGGACAAGAAGATGAAATTATGGATTGTAAAGAACCTCCAGACATGAACGGCATCACCACCCAAAGGCGGCTATCGACAGTGAAAGAACAGTGCGGTCGGAGTATATTAGGGTGTGAGAGAAGAGTCATAGTCTTGGCTTCATGGCGGACAATGTCAAAATCCGCCCTCAATTTTTCGAGATCAATGGCTTTAATGGCCACTACAGAAGAGTTCAAGGGAAGGCATATAGCCTTGTAAACAATGGCGCTAACTCCGTTACCGATTTCATCAAGAATATTGTAGCAGCTTGAATCCAGAGGGTACGGATTATTAGCGTTTCTTGGATCTTCTTTATTTTGATCATGCGCCATGAATTACAAAACTTGTTTAATTTCTTTATGGGTTCTTGTAAAATTCAGTGTTTGAGAAGATGAAAGAATAATTTGTAGAGAGGAGCTGTTTTCTTGTGAGGATTTTCTTTCAAGCGTGATTTTTTCGATTTTTGTGAATTTCAAACTACTCTGTTTAATGTATATATAAATCTGAACAGGAAATCTATGGCGGTTAGCTTAACTGCACAAGACTAGAAAAACAGAAAACTAAATACAGCTTACTTCCAAATACAGGTAAATGGATTGCTTTTTGATTTTCGTGAACAAAGAATTGGATTGATTTCTTTTCGTTTAGTTACTAAAATTAAATAGGGCATTTTTTTTTAATAGATGTTACTAAATTTGAAAATGCACCAAAATTTATTACTTTTACTAATATTTCAAAAAATTTCACTTTTTTGTGTGAAAAGTCCAAATTATCCCTAGTGATACCTTTTTGGGAGCAATTAATATAGGGATCACAACGGGGTGAGTATGGGACGGGTCGGCCAATCCCACCCCAATCCCATCAGGTATTTTTGTTACCTTATCCTATCTCCATATCCGATTAAAGCGGGACGGGATCGGGGAGGGGTCAGTGTCCCATTTATCGCCCCATTTATTTTTTCTTTTTATTATTTATTTATTTATTTTTATGTCTTTAGTTAGTATATATTATTATTTTTTTACTAATTTGTTAAAAACAACTTAAGTTCTCTTTAAAAATAATGATAAATTTATTATTTTTATTCGATAAAAAACTTAAATTTGAAATTAACTTTAAATGGGGTGGGTAGCGGGTTGAGAACTATGTTTTCCATACCTGCCCATACCCGCTTCGGAGTAATGACTCTCGACCCGTCCCTGCCTTGTTTAACAGGTTAGACGGGTAATCCCTGCCACATTCAAGGCAGGTTCTACGGATATCGGGTTGAATGATTTTTTGTATCATCCCTAATTTAATGCTCATTGATGTTTGATTTGAATGTTCATTAATGTTATGATGTGATAATTTAATTTGTGAACTATAAATATTGGATATATGTATATTATATTGGGTAATATGAATTTTTTAAACAAAAAAATGCGAAAAAAGATTTTAGAAAATGAGCATAAACCGATTTCTTTTACCATTAAAAAAACTTTCTTACCATCTTTTCCATTCCTTCATCGGGAAGAAATTATGAATTCATCTTCCATTTTTAAGAAAGTTAGCATGTTAGAAATTGTTTATATTTTTATCTTATAACTTACTACTTTTGAAATATTAAACGCAACATGGTCATATTTATTTTAAATTTTCAAAATTATTATTCATTGATTTATTTAGTGTTTCAAATCTTTTGAAATAAAGATATCAATATCTTCTACAAATGTAGTGAATGATTTCATAATTAATGAAGTACTAAGTTTTTTATTTGGGAAGATGTTGTCATGTTGTAATTGAAGATTGATAATCACCATTAAAGTTTTGAATAATTTCTTCCAATCAAACCTAATAAATGTTTTGAAAGATTGCATCTTTAATTATTCATTGTGCAAATTATTTGGAAAGAAGATTTTGTCATTCGGTAGTACAATATTGATGACCATACTTAATGTTATGAAGAATTTGTTCCATAGCACACACATTGCATGTTTCCCATCAGTTTCGACAGTTCAATTGTCAAATTCGACATTTCGAAACTGTCGGGATTGACATTTCAATTGTCGATTTCACCTGTTTGTTATTGTATTGATTTAAATATTCGAATGTGCCACTTTCATAGTATTAAATGCCAACATATTGGTTGTGCATAATTCTTATCACTGTAATATCAACTTTTTAAGTATGAGTAATTATTTGAGATTCATCTGTCGCATGGGGGAAGTTTATTCATGTCAATGATGAAGGAAAGTGGAGAGGAGACAAAACCACTCAAATCGTAGTTCTGACAAGTATCACCATAGCCGGACTTGTATTAGAATTGAAGGAAAAACTTGGTATTCTTGATCCAGCACTCAAATTGAATTGAATTTCAATGCCCCGAACATGAATATACCTCCGACCAAAAGACCTGAAGATGAAGACTTAAATTGGTACATATCGGTCCATAAGGAAACTGCTATATGCGTTAATATTTTGAAAATCGAGCTTTCGATTGTTGACATAGAGGAGGAATATAAATTTTCAAAATCATTTGTTTGCCGTGGCAAAAGTTAATCGAAATGTATAATATGATGTGGTCAATCAAATGTAAAGTGTCTCAAACAATAATGAACCCGAAACATTAATTTTTGATAGTGGGGCTGCACTATTGGATGAGAACATGGATAACCCGTTACATAGTACAGAAGCTGCTAATATTGTTTACGGCGATGAGCAAATGTCATCACATTCTAGAAGTTCGGATATATATGAATGGATTAAAACTGTGAATACGTTCGGTTTTGCCGAAAGGCAAATATTCTTGAGTAAGAAAGAGTTGTATTCGAAATTCTTGCATTTGCTTTTCAAGACAAGGTCCAATTTTGCGTAAGTAGGTCAAGCATCAAAATGCTAGCCGTTGTATATATGGATGATAATTGCAAGTGGATGTTACGTGTTTCGATAATGAAGCAGTATGCAATTTTCATGATCTGTAAATTCAACAATGTGCACACATGTTCCGTAGATTTTACTTTTGTAGTTGTTAGTAGTCAATGATCATGAGTACTTTTTGATCTTAAACGTGACACTTGCCTGAAGAACATATCTTTTACTATTAAGGAACATTCAAGATGAACGAATATGATTTAAGTAGTTTTATTAATATTATTTCTTTTACTTATGATATGTGTGCAAGATGTGAAAATAAATGTTACATATGTTAGAACAAGAAGATCAATCATCATGAGGTATTTTGATATTTAAACTTCTCAAAATCATAATTCAGTCAAACAATTTAATTTTGTCATGTGCTAATCAAACGGACCAACAAATATGTCAAAAACAAAGAGAAATCAATCCTCTAAAACAAATAAAATACGTGCCATAAAAGGAATGACTAAGGATTCTCGCAAACTACATGATTGCAAATGAGTTTTCATTTAATTGATTTCTAAATAGATAATTGGATAAGTATTCTTCACTTATTTTTTTGAGCCAGTCTATCTTACTTTATTATTTTAATGCATAAAATCACTAGCATTGTAATAAATATCAAAATAAGAGCAATCATCAAATGTCTACAATGTAAAGAAACGACAGAGAAAACGAGGAATAATAAGTTCTCATATCACAAATATAGCAACATCCACCCTACATGCAGCAAACATAACATATGAGAAATGGAAACTCTCGAAGATGCATCAACACAGAAATATACAACCACCAAATCGTGTTTATAATCAAATTTTTGGAGGGAAGCAACTATGGTCATTTAGTATACAACCACCAGCACATAGCCAATTATCGGATGAAGCAAATATGGTAATCAAAATTCTCCAATACGATTTTCATAAAGTTGAAATTGTTCATTCGAAAAATGAGGGCGCACATGCGCACGTTTAACTAGGAATTCAAAATTCATTCGCAAGAACAAAGTACAACAAGAAAGTAAAAAATGTCAAATGATAATAGTTCGTACATGTTAATGCAAAACACACGTATAATGTTCAAATGAATCAAAATTGGACATGTTGACAAATGACTGCTAAATTGATCTGTCGAGAAGTAGACATATGTTGAAAATACTAACTTTAGCTGTTTAGAAAGGCATTTCATATCGATAGATGACTCAATTGATTTATCGAGTTTTAGTCATCTATCGAGAATAATTGAAACTAACTATCGAGAACGACAATTCATCTCGACAGATAAGTCTCATAATTGATTTATTGAGAATTAGTCACTTATCAATAATTCATAACTGTCGAGACTTTCATTTTGACAAATTAAATAGTTCACTTAAAAGATAGTTACGTTTGTTTGTGTTATGTACGAAGTATTGGTAATTAAAAGTGCATATTTTCTAGCTCTAGTCCATAATTAAAAGTACCCATTTTCGTGAAGTAAAGAAAATCAAAAAGTCCAATTTCTAGACTTCTATAATGTGAAAGATAAATGAACACACATGCACATACAGGGCACAAGCATATGAAACCATAATCTTGATGACATTAAAGTAATTAACTTTTGATAAGGAAGTAAGAAAAGGAAAATGAGAAAAGAATGTGTTGCATACATATAGCTTACAATTTGATGTGCAAGAAGTTCTCAAAAGTTGCAAACGTTTTCCCTAAACAATGTTGATAGGGACAAATCAAATGCCAAATCATGTAAACAACAAAATAATAATCAGCTTAACATGTGAAGTAGTAAAGCCAATGTCTTATACCATCAAAGAGGATTTTGTAAAAGAGATTTGATGTTAAACGTGACTAGCTATCCACTGATATAGAGCATTTGCGTGGATTGCAAATTATTATGATAAGCACCACAAAAAGATTAATAAGAGTCAAATCATATAATTAAGAAATGGTCGAGATATTCACAAATATGAATTCTAGACAGTTAACACGCATAACTCGCTCTCGAAATTCATCTGTAAGAACAAAAAACATGAAGAAAGCAAAAAAGTCAGACGATGATATTTCATATGTTTTATTTCAAAACACACATAGAATGTTCAGCTCAAACGAACTTGCTCATATCGACATATGATTCCATAACGAATCTATCAAGAATTACTAAGAATAACAGTCGAGGACGATATTTCATTTCAGCAGATGATTCCATAACCGTTGAGATTGACATTTGCATTTGCCATTCAATTTGGTATTCCAAGACAGGTTTTTACAAACTTGATTAGTGTAAATATAAAATTAAAATCCAAATGACGTTAAAAATATTACACAACCTCAAAACACATCTAACCTAAAAAGTTACAAAAAAGAAAAAGAAAATGTTGTTGGATAGAAGATAAGGAAGCACAAATAATATTGTTATAGCAAATTTTCATTATCTTTCCAGTATTTCGAATTACATATTTATGTAAAATGAAATTTTTACACTACCTATTCCAAAATTGAACATCGATATCTGTCCCTACACTAAAATTCATCATCAACACCATCTAAGGCTTATTTTTATTATGATTGGATTGGACCATTTTGTGCCCAAAAATCGGCATTGACAACAAAATACATAAAAATAATAAACACTCATAACGCCATTGTACTACACATCGAAGGAAACATAAACCTTAGTCTTTGGGCAATGGAACAAACAATTGATAGGTGGGTGGAGACTGATTGGTGGTGGGTGGCAATTGGCGTGGCGACTGATATAATGGTGGTTGGCGCAGCTTAGAGATTGGGTGGAGCACAACAGCGTTAGAAGAGTGGTCATAGAGGTTTGAGATTTTGAATGTGAGAGAGTGTGGCATGTATTTTTTAGTGTTATGAGATTTTGAATGTGTGTGTGTGTGTGAGAGAGAGAGAGAGAGAGAGATTATGGTGTGTATAGTTTTTGGTTTTTCACATTTTTTTATTTCAAATAATTGGGACCCTTTTTAACTTTTGGTACAACTTTTTCATGTAGTCGAATCTCATTTAACGAAGGACAAGTAGGTAGGGTGTTTAACTTCTGTGAAGGGGCAAAAATGTTTAAAAATGACATTCTTGCAAAGATATTAAAAAAAGTGACATTTATGAAAATGCAAAGCCAAAAAATGATATGAAGTGCAAATTCCTCATTAAATATAAGATATTTATAGAAAATATTATACCTTCAAATTATACTGTACCTTGATTAAATGCTATGGCTATGTTTGTCTTAGATAAAAAAAATATATATATATTTTTAGTAGATTTTGATAAAAATTGATGAAATGTATAATTGATAAGTTGTGTGTCTCATGTTAAATTGGGACCTTAGCCTATGCGGCCGCATAGGCTTGGAAGTTGTATGGCCGCACATGATCTTCTAACACCAACAGGTCCCCAAGACCTCTCTACCATGCGACCGCAAGGATTATTTCGCGTGAGAAAATTCGGTTTTCTATTTCAATTGAAACTCTTCATGGAAATAATTTTGGGCAATATTATATGATCTGTAGGCCGTCCAAAAGTGGAACCTTCATTCTAGCATAATTTTTAAGCGATAAAAGAGAGCTTTTTACGTTGGAGAAGAGGAATTACACAGCTTAGGTTTGAATTTGAAGTTTTCAAGATCTTCATCATATTTCTTGATTTGGGTGATGTCGTTTCTTAGTCTTTTGTGTAATTTTCATGAAAGTATGTCGGCTAAATATTTTATGTATTGGATGAATAACAAAACCTTTTGAATTACAGTTTTTGATTCGAGATTTGTTGTTTTTCAATTAGTTTCGTATTTGCGATTTCATATGCATTAATTTTGGTTGTTTTAATGCTTGCGCACCATTAGAATATAGAAGTTGCTTATTTGTAGTGTTGAAAAACTTACGATAGGTAGAATGTTGCATATATAACATACGGGCAATAGATATTAGGAATAATATTTATAGCATGTGTGATTGCGTGGGATAATCCTAAAATTAATTGCATGTTTTTTCATATGAATTCAGACTAGGAATAAGGCCGGGTCGTGTTAAATATATGTTTGATATATTTTGAAAAATAAATTGAAACTAGAAGTCAATATGTGGATCGAAAATTCAATACATTCATCTCGTATTTGATAAAAACCAACTTTATTGCTTCATAGTTAAATTTAGTATAAAAATCAACAATCATTCTCTTTTGTTTACATTAAATCGAATTTGATAGATACTAGTATACTACAATTAAGCATCATTGTTCGTGGGATGATACTTTTAACTTACTACATTGTTACTTGTCGGTGATCCAGTACGTTTGCGAGATTTTACCAAACAAGTTTTTGGCGTCGTCTCCGGTGAATACCATTTTTAATTCAAGTTTAAAAGTTATGTTAGATTCGATATTTTCTTTTGTTTTAGGATATTCATTGTACAACCTAAGTTCTTTTTGTTTTGCTTCTTTCAGATTGTCAATAGTTTATGCAAGATTTTGCTGAGATCGAGCTAACTCCACAAGATCTTGAGATCGAAAGAACACTCAGTTAGCGTAGAAGAGAACAAAGAGAAACAAGAGTAATAGCTCATAATCAGAATCAAATTCAGGATTCAATTCAACCACCACCACCAAACCAACAAATACATATCGCCAACGAGGGTCAAATATTAGTTGGGGATAATGTGAATCCAATGCGTGCACTAGTGCAACCTCTAATTATCTACTCAAGTTTCATAAGCAATTTTTAGTATGATTCCAAAATTATTTTTATATAATCTCTCCATTTTTTTTTTTGGGGAAAGAGAACAATACCTCTAAAATTTTATTGATGAACCCTCACATATGGCAAAGAAATATCGTGGTTACACGAGAATTAGTAAAACTTTGAAAATAGAAAATACAAAAAATTAAAATGCAACTAACAATTAAAACTAACTAAAATTTGAAAAAATGAGTGTCAATACTATCAAGTATAATACAAACAAAAATATGCCCGAAAAACTACCACTAGGAAAAAAAAAAAGTAAAAAGAAAAGGTCGAGGTGCCACCAACCCCTCCTTTGCCGAAAAGTCCGCTACTTTATTCGCTTCTCGATAAACATGAGTGACCTTAATGTCCATGTAGTCCATATATATTAGAATATCTTCCCAAAGAGGTGCAATGCACAAAGGAACCTTATCCCTTCTCTCAAACTAGCCATATACCACTTTAGAATCTGTCTCTACACTAACCTGCGATATACTTATTACTAACAGTATGTGAGCCCCCAAAGAAGGGCCGCTACTTCCGCATACGTGTTAAATTGAACACCAAGGAATTGACTAAAACCAAAAATCACTTTGCCTCTGTAATCACAAAGCACCCCTCCACAACCAGAATTGCCAAGATTGTCAGCACTAGCACCATCAATATTAAGCTTGTAATGTCCTGTCATTAGTGGAGACCAATGGACTAGGAAATGGAGTTCTAGTCCATTTTTGAATAATCTCCAAACCAAGTCTAGTTAGCGAATCTTTGAACTGTATATGCATACTTTGAGTAGGTTTAATGATGAGATTAACTCCTCAATCCATCTCATACCTTTTCACAAATTCGAGAAACATTAAGTTGTAACTCATTTATTTGGCATCATTTCGGATAGCCAAAGTTCCCATGTAATTAAAGGAGGGACAACTTTAGCAAGGAGATGAAACTAAGAAAGTCCATGAATCTGAGAATCCCAAGCCAAAATAATCAACTTTCAGTAGATATTATTGATAAGTTTAAAACCCAAAATTAAGCTAAAATAAAATCACACACGCATCGTAGTTTCACTGGTGGCAAATACATGATCAATCATCTCCAAAGCACCTTGCAAACAAAAACAACAACAACAACAGCACTTGGATGCAAGTGAAATACCTTTATTTTGTCTAACTTTATCCATAGCAACAGCATTCTTACAAATAGACAGATGAGTACTGAAATTTTAATTGGTAGAATTGGGTTCCAAAAAGTCTTAAAAGGTACATTAGAAACCTGAACATGATGAAGTATATCTTATGCTAAACTAGTGGAAAAATTACCTGTACGAGCTGGACACCAAATAAACTTGGTAGGACCCTTTTTTAATTGAGGTGCATGCCCATGTAAGAATTCCACCAAACGAGAGCCACAGAATTGGTGAATTAGTTCAAGATTCCAGGAGCCATTATCAAGTACCTCATTTAACCTAATATCAACATTGGAGACCTTCCATCCTATAGAGAACAAAGAACATGTTACAAGCCAGTCATCAAACTAAAAGGATACAATACCTTCCCGTATAAAACATTTGCTATGCTAAAGTATAAAAGGAAAATGGAAAGCCACATGCTTCCAGCACATAGAAGCGCCAACCCCAGCCATACAGGTGGATAAATCTAAAGAAGCAAGAGCATATTTACACCTGATGAAGTCTACCAAAAGGGAAGAACCCGTATGATTTGCCATGCCATTTTACTTTGGAGAGATTTAACCACATCAAAGAGATTTCGAATTCCCAACCCACCTTCATTCTCAGGATAGCATAATTTAGGCTAAGCAACCCAATGTTTCTTATTTGCACCCTCAAATTCACCCCAAAAAAATTGAGCAAAAAGTTGGTGAATTTCTTTAATGATTTTATCTAGAGGACGAACCACTGAGAGAATATGGATTGGCATAGAATAAAGCACTGACTTTATAATAGATAGTTTCCCTCCCACTGAAAGTAATTTCCCTTTCCATCGTGTTGTCTTCTTCCAAATTTTGTCTAGAAGAGAATGAAACATTGAAGCAAGATGCCTACCATAGTGCAACGGAGCCCCCATATAAGTAAACGGGAATGAACCTTCGTGAAATCCCCTGATCGATGAAATGATAAGTCGTCTGAAAAGAGAAACTCGACGATGCACCATAAAAGAGCTTTTAGCAGTATTAATCATTTGCCCAGAAACTCGCCCATATTTCCGTAAGAAGGCCATCAAAGAAGTAAGGCTTCTTCGCGATCCATTGGTGAAAACGAAAAAATCATTTGCATATAAAAGATGTGAGATAGGCAAACAATTGGCAAGAACCTGATAAGCAATATTCTCATAAACGAGTCTTCCTTCCACAAAAACCCCCTGATTAAGCGAAATGATCTTAGGCAAAAGAGTCGCTAGCCAAGTAGCCATAATCTTTGCCAAAATTTTGTAGAAAACCTGACAAAGACTAATAGGCTTGAAATTTGCAAATGTCATGGGCTTATCCTTCTTCATAATAAAAGCAATAATCGAAGCTCCCAAATCATCCGTGAGGTTCTAACCGCACAAAATAAATCTTCAGAGACATTATTTCAACAATGAATAAAAAGATAAGAAGTAAATCCATCAGGGCCCCGGCTGAGTCTTTGTGTATGCTCTTAACAGCGTCATGATGCTCCTCAAGCGTGACTTCCTTTAGTAGCATCTCATTGTCAGCACTAGTAATCAACTGAGGGATAAGGTTGGTCATAGGCGAAAAATCCCTGCCTGGAGTCGTGTCACTGCTAAGGTGTTGCGCAAAAAAAATCCACTACAGCGTTACTAATGAATGTCTCAAGAATCGGAAATAGTTCCTGTAGGCACATTGATAGATTCCACCATCACTTTCTTCTACTTTTGTCTTGCAGAGGCATGAAAAAATGCAGTATTTCTATCCCCTTCTTTAATCCATTTAACCCGAGACACTGCTTTGTATAAATTTCTTCTTGAAGAAATAAATAGTCATACAGTTGGCGTAGACAATTCAAATCACCCACCAGGAATTATCAGCTAGTAACCAATCTTCTAACTGCATAATCCTATCCCGAGTGCCATTGATTTGTTGAAAAACATTTTCAAAAATGACCTTGTTCCAAAGCTTCAGGTCTCTTTTAAGCCTCTTTAATTTATAAGCAACACGTTGTAATCCTGAGAGAGAGCATTTATGAGACCAAGACTATTGAACTACTGCATGTAAAAAAATGGGATGATGCAACCACATTCTCTGATATTTGAAGGTGACATGTCCTATACTATGAGAATCAGCAACTTGAACAACCAAAGGAGCATGATCAGAATGTGTTTTCTCCTGATGGTTGAACCAACATCGTGGAAAAATATTCATCCAAACCTGTTTAACAAAGGCTGATCAAGATGCTCCAAAACTAAAGATCCATGGCGTCAACCACACCAGGTAAATTTGCTGCCAGTATAGGGAACTTCAAATACGCTGTTTAAATCAATAAATTGACTAAAATCATGCTTATATGTACATATTTGGTGTACATATAAACCAAGATTAAATGAACATATCTGGTGTTATTCAACTTTGTATCAATTCCTCCATTTCTATTTTCTTCTGATTTTTGTAAATACGATATTGATTTTTAAGTTATCTACTCATAATGTATTTGATTCCCTATATATTATCTTAATGTAGGACAACTTTTGAGCTTTAATTCAAAAACAATTGAATTGGATGGGATATGTTTTGTCTAATTCGATTTCTCTTTTATAGAGGATCGATTTGTTCTTTGTAAAATATTAAATTATGGCTCTATCCAATCTATTGTCATGAGAATGACACCGAAGGTCACGAGTTCGAATCCCCTGCCAACACTTTCTCGGTCGAGCCCGTCGCACAGGGCTTGCCTAGTGCAGTTTATCTCTCCTGTGTGGTTTGCGGGCTATTGCACATTGAGCGAGGTTTATCCAGTGAGCACTCATGAGTAGCGGCTGTGGGTTCCTACGTCAACAAAAAAAAAAAAAACATTAAAATCCGAATATTTTCAACTGTTGTAGTAAGAGGGTGTTTGGTGGAAATTAAAATTAGATTTTGATAGAAATTTTTGAAATGTGTGGTTGAAAAGTTGTGGAACTCATGAACGATGTGGTTAATATTAATTATTTGATTTTGATTTAGATTAAATTCAGATTTTAATCCAGACCAAACAAATTTGAATGCATCATTTATTAATTACGAGAATAAAATCTGTTGCAAAATGATATTTTTATCCAGAAATCCTTTGATTCATGTAATTGAATTAATTCATGTTCACCTCTGATTGTGAACAAGAATCAACAAAATTTAAATATTTTCAACGATTAGTTAATATTGTCCAGGTAATTATGATAATACTGAATGCATCCTTTATTCATTATGAGAACAGAAAATGTTGCATTTAATGACAGTTTCGAGGTATATGAGAAATTTCAACTTCATTTTTGCACTTTTTATTGTGGGTATCAAAGTAAACACTTGAAGTCAGTTCGGCCCACTTGGAAAGTCGAGCTCAACTGACTGGTCAAAGACCCGAGCATGGGCCGGCTCGTTGACCAATGGGCTAGGCCCTACTTGGCCCGTGGGCTCTGCCATGAAGTGCTGAATCTGACCAACTCACAAGCATTTCGATTTTTTTACAGAAAAACAAAATTTTATAGAACATTGTAAAAAAAAAAAAAAAAAAAGCATTTCGATTTTTTTACAGAAAAACAAAAATTAAAAAAAAAAAAAAAAAAAAAAAAAAAAAAAAAATCAACTACAGGTAATAATTATTGTAACTGTACATAATTATATTGGTAGTGGATGAATTTGAAAGGGATAAAAATTGGGCCTCAAAAATGAAATTGGAGTGAATATATGCCATGCGTGCGCAAGGCATCTTATTTGGAAACCAGAGACCAATTTGCATGAACCATGTGTGCGCATGGCTCATAACCATTGTACGCACGTTAGTAATCTCATTTCTTGGTGGCTTTTCACGGAAAATCATGTCTTTTCATGAAAGTTTGGCACCGATTCGTGCAATACGAATGAAAAATTATAAATATGTGATAATTTTTTCCATTTCTAGACATGAAATCTGCCGCACTTGAATGGTATTTTTAGTCTAAAGGTAAGATCCTTCAAAGAAAATTTCCGAAATTTCTTCATTTGTATTCGGGTTCCTTAAAGAGCTTTTCACTTCATTACTTTGTGCAAAACTCTTAAAGGCTTATCATATCCTCTAAACTATTTGCCAAAAATCCTAAAAAAAATTTCAAGAAGAGACAAATATCGTTTTTAGAAAAGCATATTATACAGGTCTTTCGAGCTTTATTTTGGTTTTCTTCATTTTTGTTTGTGATTCCATTCTCTATCTATTCCTCTTCAATATTTTTAACAATCTAGAAATGATATCCTACTATAATGCTTTGGCAACTATCAAGTTGATGAACCAAGGCTATTTTTTCACTTGTATAGGCCCGACGGAGCAAACTTTACCCATGGCATGACAAACTAAAATTTATGTTGACAGCATTGATGATTTTTATGTTCTTGATCCAAATCTTTCCCAATTTTCTGAACCATCCGATGAAAAGTTTGAAGAATTACGGGTCGAACGAACGAAAATACAAGAACATTGTACGATCTCTACACCAACACCACTTTGGCTAATGAAATATGGGAAGTGCTTGAGAGCAAATACAAATCCGAGGAGGAAGGTATCAAGAAATTTTTAATTTCAAAGTATTTTGATTTTAAAATATTAGATAACATTCCATTGTTGCCTCAAGTATATGAACTAAAGTGATTGTTGATAAGTTGAAGGCAGTTCTGAATATTTTCAAGTTGAAGCAATCATTACTAATTTGCCTCAACTTGACAAAGCTATAGGAAGAAAATTATTCGCAACTCAGAAAATTTTTCTTTGAAACATATACAAAAATATCATTGCATCTAGGAAAATCAAGGAAATAAAATAAGCATGAAAATTCTTATGGTGGCACTTCTAAAGCCAATGTCATGGACAAAACTGATCACTCCAACAAATACCAAAAGAAGAGGAAGCCTTTTGGTCCTGAAAAGGTGATCAAGGGAAGTTCAAAAAGATAACTTTAGGACCTTGGTTATGCTTGTGAAAAATCGAGACACCATGTAAGAGATTCCAGGCATAAAAAATAATCAAAGGAGGAAATTGTGAGGTAGAAGATAGTGTTGCTACGGTAAGCGAAATCAATACAATTGAATGCAAAGTTTTAGGCTGGTGTGACACCAATCCATATTTATTATTATAAGTCACTTTTCAAATTTTATCATGACGTTGTTGTTGGACAAGAGATTTAAATGGGAAATGAAAGACACTCTAAGGTAATTGGCAAAGGAAAGATCAATATCATCTTCTCTTCAGGGGGAAAAAAGATAACTTTAACTGATGTACTTCATTTACAAGATATTAATAGAAACTTAATAAGTGGGCTTCTTTTGAGAAACCCAGCGATCAAAGCTGTATTTAAGTTAGGTAAACTTGTATTAACCTGAAATTGGTATTTTGTTGTTAAAAGCTATTCCAGTGAAGGAATGGTCAAGTCATACACTATTGACGATGAATCTAATAAAAAAAATAAATCTTTTGCTTATATGATTAACTCATTTTCTTTATGCCATGGTTGATTAGCCCAAATAAGTAATAGTATTATGAAAAAAATATTAAATGTGTATTAATATCATTTGAACTTGATAATAAATGTGAAACTCTCATTAAATTTAAGATGACTAAAAGCCACTTCATAGTGTAGAAAGAACATCACAATTACTTGAACTTGTGCATTTTGTTATTTACGAATTGAATAACATCTTAACGAGGTAATAGATACTTCATTACATTCATTGATGATTGTTCTAGGTATACATATATTTATTTATTAAAACATAAATATTAAGCATTTAATGCATTCAAAGTATATAAAGACGAAGTTGAAAATAAATTAGGAAGAAAAATAAAAACTCTTAGAAATGAAAAAAATGGAAAATATTTTTCAATTGATTTTAATGTATTGTGAACAAACTGGTTCGACTGAAAGAAATAATAGAATTTTCTTAGAAATGATCCATGACACGTTATTAAATGTTGAACTACCTTTCAACTTTGGGTGAAGCTTTACTTAGTACATGCCTTATAGTCAATAAGATTCATTTACGAAGGAACAAGGTTATCTCATTCGTATACATCTTCTCTTTGTTTCCCAAGCCTCTAGTGGCCTCTAGTGAGTTACAGACAAAGTTCAAAAATGTCAAATCTTTAACGATTCCACCACCCATGATTGAGGTGCGAAAAAATCTGGATACATAACCATACGGAAAGGAAAGAACCCAAATATAAAGAACCCAAATATAGAATATTTCAAAGTGTGGGAGTGTCTTATTTATTGCAAGAATATGAATCCTAAGATAACCAAATTAGGTCTTAGATGTATAAAATGTGCATTTGTAAGATATGTCTTACATAGTAAAGCCTATCAATTATTAAAATTAGAATTCAATGTAATAATAGAATCAAAAGATGTGGAGTTCTTTGAGAATTTATTGGCAATAAGAAATTCTCAAACGAAACTCAAGAAGATATTTTCAGTTCTAGAGGATCACTACAAGAAGCATCTTTAAAAAATGTTGAACAATCAAGTGAAACTTAAAGAAGCAAAAGAGTTTAAAAAGAAAAGAGTTTAGGATCGAACAAAATAGACTCCCAACTTATTTTTCTCTACTTGGTCAAGAGAGATAGGAAGGATGTTGTAAGAAAAATTCTTTTTGTTTTTTAACTTGAAAGTGATCCTAAAACTTAATAAAAAGCTATGCCGGAAAGATACAATAAAAGATAAAATGGATTCTATTATGTCTTACAACACTTGGGAACTTATCGATTTACCAAAATGATCTAAACATATTGGATACAAAGATTACAAATGGGTGTTTAGAAGAAAGTACAATTATGATAGTACGCTCAATACCAGTAAAACTAGATTAGTAACTAAAGAATATCGACAAAAAGAAGGAATTGACTGCTTTGACACATATGCACATATAGGTAGAATAACCTTGATTACAATCTTATTTGTATTAGAGTCAATATTTGATTTGCATGTTCATCAAATGAATGCTAAAATTACATTCTGAAATGGGGATCTGTATGACGTCTATATGGAACAATTTGAAGAATTTGTTCTACCAGAAAATTAACATAAAGTATGCAAATTGTGGTTAAATTTTTATATGAATTATAACACGCATCTAAAAAATGGCATGAAAATTTTGAATCTTCTATTGTGTCATATGATTTTGTTCATAGTTTGGTTGATAAATATTTGTATTCTAAAACATGCTATAATATTTTTATATTTGTATGTCTCTGTATTGATGATATGTTAATTGTTAGTAATAGAGAAATGTGAAAGAAGCAAAGGAGTCGTAGCACAAATCGACCATGGAAGTGTAATTAGGAGTCTTATGTACGCAGTACAATGTACAAGATCGGACATTACATTTGCTATTAGTAAACTGTAACATCTCGAAAATTTAGAATAAAATTATATTTATTTTATATAATCTTTTATTTTAATATTTAAAATGAGGACTAAAATGATATATATTTTTAGATTCTTATCTTATTTGAGCCAAATAATTATGTATGGATAGAGTGATAGATGTTGGTTTTGATAATGATTATCTTTTGTAATTTGGATAGGATTTG